>CM056578.1:11225812-11405812 GCA_029721435.1 Gymnothorax reevesii | reverse complement strand
CTGCAAATGTGAACTCAGAATGTTCTGCTCAGAAACATTCTGACAACAAAGCTGTAGCAATTGCCCGCGGTCATTTAAAACAAAAAAGAACCATTTTGAAAATACTGTACCATTCTAAAGAAGTGCGTGACTTTATTTTACACCAGTCACCCCAAACGCTAAGGGGTGCAGAATGAAATATACTGAGAAATAAAACTGCTCTGAGCCCATCTCTGATGATAAAACATGTCGGCCCTCACAGCCTGCGGGCCCCTAGAATCATGAATGCTTTTCAGCACAACGGCACCAAGGATTCTTACCGAGTTGTGCGTCTTGGCTGTTATGGTCCTCACAGCATCCGCGTCCCAGATGACCAAATCGCTGTCAGAGCCGACGGCGATCCGCCCCTTCCGAGGGTACAGGTTGAGGATTTTAGCTGCATTGGTGCTGGTGACTGCGACAAACATGTTCTCGTCCATTTTGCCGGTGACCTGAATGAAGCAAGAAATGTCCCACCAGAATATTCTTTACATTTTACAGAGTCCCAGCGGAATATTCTTTACATTTTGCAGGTCAGCTGCTTTGCACGCCCTAACAAATAATGTCATTATCACCTTTTGAACCGTCACACAGCCACTAACATGTTCTCAACCTTTGAGAGAGGTCCAAATTGAATGTTATTCAATTTCAGTGAGACAAATGGTTGGCACAGAAGGAAATCATCTCATGAGGCAACTTTTGAATTTTCACTGAGTGCAAAACATGTTTTTGTCCACTTTGCAGCAACCTCAGTGAAGCAAGAAATGTTTTTGGCATGGCAGAGAATTCTCTCGCAGTGCAGCTTTTGAATTTAACATTTGACTTTTTCTCTTCGCACTGCTCAATGCTCTCACCACCAACAAAATGGCCCCTAGAAAAGGTCTGAAATTTGCTAATTAAAAGCTAATGGCACTTATTAACACTCTCTGCAGTGCCAGAGCACACAATTTTGCCATTGTTCCCACAGATAAAAATGAAAGAGGAAAAAGTCATTCTGAGAAAGAAAACAAGAGGGAGCGAACCAGAAGAAAGAGGGGATGATGGAAGAGAGATAGAGAACGAGATAAAAACATGATTTCATGAGCCACAGGGGAGAGCAGGACATTAGCGATTCTGGCTGCAAAGCAGATTGAACAGCTCAATAGCAGAATGCCCTGTAAGCAGTAGTAACTGCACTGATGCACAGAGCAGTAATTCACAGATGGACCGGATGGACAGAGTCGGATGAAGAATGGGGAGGAGGGGAGTGATGACCATCACCATCGCCAGCAGGGCAACCTGTCAGCATATCTCGGCAGATCTATAAATGTGCACTTTGTCTAGGTCTGCTTTGTTTTGTGTTTAATTTTTATTTATTTATTTATTTATTTATTTTTGGCATGCGCATTATTTTTAATGTATTTTTATCCAAACAAATGCAACATCAAATCTAACATAATATCAACACCAGGATATGTTTTGTAGTTTGCCATGTCAATATACAAACCCAAATTCCAACGAAGTTGGGAAGTTTTGAAAAACGCGAATAAAAATCAGAATGCAATGATTTGCAAATCCTTTTCGACCTATATTCAAATGTGTACACGACAAAGACAAGATATTTGATGTTCAAACGGATATACTTTATTGTTTTTTTTTTTTGGAAATATCAGCTTTCCTTTCAACACCACTCAATAAGCGTTTGGGAACTGAGGACACTAATTGCACAAGCTTTGTAGGTGGAATTCTTACCCATTCTTGCTTGATGTACGACTTCAGTTGCTCAACAGTCCAGAGTCTCCCTTGTCATATTTTGCACGTTGTAAGGCCCCACTCATTTTCAATGGGAGACAGGTCTGGACTGTTGGCAGACCAATCTATTACCCGCACTCTTTTACTTCAAAGCCACGCTGTTGTAACACATGCAGAATGTGGCTTGGCATTGTCTTGCAGAGATACGCAGGGAGGTCCCTGAGAGAGATCTCGCTTGGATGGCAACATGTGTTCCTCCAAAACCTGTATGTGCCGTTCAGCATTAATGGTGCCTTCACAGATGTGCAGGTTACCCATGTCATGGGCACTAACACATCCCCATACCATCACAGCCGCTGGCTTTTGAACTTTGCGCTGATGACAACCTGGATGGACCTTTTCCCCTTCAGCCAGGAGAGCACGACATCCATGATTTCCAAAAACAATTTGAAATGTGGACTCATCAGACCACAGCACACTTTTCCACTTTGCGTTAGTCCATCTAAGATGTGCTTGGGCCCAGAGAAGCCAGCAGCATTTCTGGGTGTTGTTGATGTAGGGCTTTCGCTTTGCATGGTAGAATTTTAACTTGCACTCATAGATGTAGTGACAAAGTATGTTAACTGACAATGGTCTTCTGAAGTGATCCTGAGCCCACATGGTAATATCCTTTGGAGAGTGAGGTCGGTTTCAAATCCAGTGCCGTCTGAGGGACCGATGGCCATGGGCATTCAATGTTGGTTTTCTGCCTTGCCACTTACGTGTAGAGATTTCTTCGGATACTCTGAATCTTTTGATGATATTATAGACTGCAGATGATGAAATCCCTAAATTCCTTGCAATTGCACGTTGAGAAACCTTGTTCTTACACTGTTGGACTGTTTTCTTACGCAGTTGTTCACAAAGTGGTGAACCTCGCCCCATCCTTGCTTGTGAAGGACTGAGCCTTTTGGGGATTCGACTTTTATATCTAATCATGACACTCACCTGTTTCCAATGAACCTGTTCACTTGTGGAATGTTCCAAACGGGTGTTCTTTGAGCATTCCTCAACTTTCCCAGTCTTTTGTTGCCCCCGTCCCAGCTTTTTTGGAACGTGACGCAGGCATCAAATTCAAAATGAAAGAAATATTTCCAAAAAACAATAACATTTAACAGTTTGAACATTAAATATCTTGTCTTTGTAGTGTACTCAATTGAATATAGGTCAAAAAGGATTTGCAAAACATTGTATTCTGTTTTTTTTTTCACATCTTACACAATGTCCCAACTTCATTGGAATTGGGGTTTGTACATTTATCTATATATTTTTTCCAGTTTGACAGAGGTGACGAGTGAAAGCAGGATGGAGAGAGGGAGACAAAGAAAAAAACAGTAGAGAAAATCAGAGATAAAGAGCGAATAATAAAAAGACTGTGAAAGAGAGAGAGAGAACACAGTAGGCAGAGCCAGGGCGAATAATAAAAAGACTGTGAAAGAGAGAGAGAGAACACAGTAGGCAGAGCCAGGCCTTACCACAGCCTTGTCCCAGATTAGAGACATCCTCTCCTCTACTCCATTCACTCCCTCTGGGATCTGAGTGAAGTCATCCTTTCCAATGGCCTTCTGAGCCACACTGAAGGTGCAGTGGGCACTTCCTGTCACGTTCAGGTCACCGCTGAGGAAACAGGAAGAGAGGCATCCCCATGAAAAACATCTCAGATCTACACGATGAAGCATAAATGAGTGCCCCAGAAATCTGAGGAGGTAATAAAGTGAGTGCCATACTAATTGCTATTGCTTTCAGATTTACCAAAAGCACAGACTTTAGGTAACTGCAGTTCAGGGGATCCGTTCTGCCTGCTGCTTTTCATTCCAACGAGCCTTTTCTCAATTCAGTCATGTAAACTATGGCATTTCACAACTGTACTGAAGCACAGAAAAATCTTTAGGATATACTTAAGAGTCTGCAGCAGAAGACACGTCTTTTAACCTGTTTTTAATGGCTTTTCCCCCATCGATGCATCCTGTTGAAAACTAGCCCTTTGGCTAAACTAGCACAATTACAAAGCATGTGCTCTGTGATTGTAAAACACACACACACACACACACACACACTTGTAAATAAAGAACACATAAACAAATATTGCGAACAGATTGAGCTCTTTTTGCACCCTTGAGCAAAAGCCATGCTTCAGTGAGGATGGAATCAACAAGAATTTCCAACCATCAAACACATCTTTATGTGTAAACCATTTCCATGAGTGCAGACTACAATGAACTTCCTGTAAACTGACACGGCCCTTTGCCTCGTAAGTAAAAGGCCAAGGATCAGCGATCATCATGCCGAGTTCGCCGTCGCATCCCTAGAGATTTTTTTTGTGTGCACTCTACAAGCCCCAAATTTCAACAAATTTGTTTCATGTTTAGCGTGGGCCTTGTGTGTAGTAATATTCCAAAGCCTATTGATTTTGGCACTGATTGTTCCAGGGGGTCCCGGGGTACACACCGACCAGTCGGCGACCTAGTATGTAGTTTGATGATGACTCATAGGCAAACTGGAGAATACAGCCAAGGACAACAACAATAAACTATGACAAAACAGATGGAAAAAAAAACCAACACACTGCATGTTATTAATGTTTTCATCCTCTGTGACTGTTACCCTCTCATTAGAGGAAAAAAACACAGCAGCCTTTGCACCAGAGGTGGACAGGCCAGGTGCAGGAAGAAGGGCTGGGCGATGTGGACAAAATGAAACATCATGATATTTTTTCACCAAATACTTTAATATTGATATTGTGATAATACTGTAGGGATACCTGATGGTGTTTTTTTTTTTAAAAACACATTTACACAATGTGATTTTTGACAAATGGATACCTACAGGCAACTCCTAGAACAGTCTAAGGGCAAGCAACTGCATTCCTTTACTCAATAATGCAGCTTTCAAAATAAAACCAGAAAAGACAACAGTCAAGTCATACCACAATATTACTATATCGTCACATATCTTCTGCGAATGCCTTTAGTCTCCCTTCTGATTCAGCAACTCACAAGTCAATCAGAAGAAAGCTGTCCTGGATTGGCTTACGACTAGCGAACTTTGTCCTCATTGGCTACATCTCGTCACATGGTTATTTCATAATGACAATGAGCCGCGTATTCACATACCTTGCTTGGGTTCGTAAGTTGCTGGATCGTGGAGTTTAAATTTTGTGTTTGGACTCAGCCAGAATTCCCACTAGAAATTCTTTGTCTTTATTAAGTGTGATGCTGTCGTTAATAAAGACAGAGTTTCAACAATTAAGTGTAACATAATCTTTAATGACTGCTATTCACTCAGTTATCTCAAATAATCTTCCAAGCCTATTCAGGGTCCAGGATTGGAACTGCACTCAAATTAGCCCAGCTCAAGTCAGTTCCTCTGTCCAATTAAATAGGAACAAGCTCCCAAACCTAACCAGGGTCCAGGATTCGGACTGCGCTCTTGTAAACCCTGACAAGTCTTTTACCCTGTACAGTGTTTTAGGAAAAAGCTCCCAATCCAACTACAGTCATCAGGATTTGAACCAAGTTGACCTCAAGCGACTCTTACTCCAGTGGGGACAGTTTTGTGCCAGCGGACTGTGCACTGCACCTATCTGTTATCTCGGAAACCACTCACTGGCAACTGACAACTCAGCTTTGCCCACAACATCTGTAATGAACTGTGCTATCCTCCTCTGGGGTTCCGTCCCCACCTCTTCTTCTGTGGTTTCATCCCCAAAATTACAGCATAAGCTGTCAAAAAAGATACCGAATGGACAGTACTCTGCCTCCACACCTGATTTCTGGTCTGGCACACCTCAGATATCCAAAATCCCAGTTGATGACTCACAATATTGACACAGTATTGATACATTGCCCAGCCTGACCAGCAAGAAAAAGCTTCCCCACATTTTGTTCAACCCACATGGATTCTATAATGAAAACAACCCTTCAGCCAGGACGTTTAATTATGTCTCCCCCTTCCTGGGGAGGGAGACATATTGTTTTTGCCTGAATTCCCGTTGGCGTCGGCGTCGGCGTTCCTATATGTTTCCGGAGAATAACTCTGTTTGAGCGATTCTCACCAAATTTGATATTGTGTCTCTCCATAACATGTAGATGTGCCTTTTGAGGGTTTGAACTGCTTTTGAATTTTATTTTTTCTGTTTCCATGGCAACAATTTGGACTTAGGCATATTGAAGAGTGGGACCTGTTTCCGGACCATAACTCTAAAATGTGAAATGGGGGAAGGGGGAGACATCTGTTTTTACGTGTAAAAACCATTTCTAGTTAATTTGTGAAATTAGCTGACTGAGCCAATCGGTGTAAGTAGAGGATTTCTACTTCCTGACCCCTGGAATGCACACTTCCACTAAGAAACCTGAAAAACTGCACTGATCAGCAAAAATCTCCCAACCATGCAGAAGATCCTGCCTGAGAACAGCCAACGCCAGTGCCAGTCCGCTCTCGGCATGGCTGACCGATGCTGAGAAACCTTCAGTCAATTTACCCCATCAGTTTGGTCACTCCCTTAACTCACCAGCTTTAAGCAGCTTTGACCCGCTAGAAACCAGCTATCACAAGCAATACACAGGTTATGACCCACTAGAAAAACACTGAAAACATGCCTCAAACCAAATTATAATCGCAGCTGTTCATAGCTGGACCAGCTATTCAAGGCATCCATTTTTAGCACAATAAATAACCTCCTGATAATTTCCTTTGAATGCCACTCGCCATGCACACTCTGAAACAGTAGAATGTACATAATTGCTTGTGATTAAAACCAAAGCCTCATATCCCTTTTTGGGTACAAAACTTGATTTAAAAGACGAAGGGGTCATATGCCGTGTTGCCTATTTCTTTAACTGATCATTTCAGCAAATGGGCATCTCAAGATTCTATGCAATAATGAACATAACCACTTGCTTAATGATGTAATTAAATCGAAGGCAAAGTAACAGATCGCAGCCAAAATAAATCTGGGAATAAGTATTGGCGGACAGCTCTAAAATCTTCTACATGATAGGCCATAGCATAGCTAAAGGAATGGAATTCTTTCACTCGACTTTGTATCTGTGATTCATCACGCCTCAGTGGGCTCCTTTGGTCGTTCGCTTGTGCATAGTCAGCCTCTACGCCACACACAAAGGGCTTTAAAATCGATGTCTCTGCGGGTGTGAGCTGTTAAACAGTGGCGATAAAAGACCAGGCTTGGTTCTGCTGAACTGATAACGGGTAACAACGAAGCTTTTTAACAAACACATACACAAACACGCACAGCGGAGTCTGAATGTAGAGTAAAACGGGTTTTAAAATCCTTCCATCCATTCATTGACCCGCATATTCCTAATTAGGGTCACTGAGGTGGGGGAGGGGCTGGGCTGGTGCCAACTCCTGTGTCCACTGAAGGACGAGAGGCAGTGGAACGCCCCGGATAGCTCACCATCAAGCCGTCTCAGGACAGACAGACACACACCCACATTCATAACTACCAGTAATTTTAGAGTCTACCATTCATGTGATATGCTTATCTTTGGACTGCGGCAGGACGGAAACCCATAAGACACTAGGAAAATCTCCGTAGAGAATAATTCAAACCCAGAATATTTTTTGCTGAGAGGCAATGCTGCTATATAACGCTAGGCTTTAAAGTTGAACAAGAAGAAAACTAGATACCACTCGGCGTTTTATATCCCCTCGGCATGGGCATGGCCGACCTCTGACCTACAAAAAATGAGGTCAAAATTTGACCTATGGACATTGGCATGAAATAGGCTTCTATAAACACCCAATATGCATAGCCTGTTTAAATTTGAGGGCTGTCCCTACAATGGTTCTGCAGTTAGAGCGGTAAGAAGCGATGGGAAGACAGGCGAAAGGACAGCTGGCGGAGGTCACAAAAAAATCACAAGGCCAAATAAAGGCTTTTGCATGATGTAGGTACTGGGTGGCGCCCTTTACCAACCTGGCTAGTAACGTGTTGAGATAGTCTGGGGTGGTGGGGTCGGGACTGAGGGGTGGTGATGTCACAAAGGATGCTGCCTTGGCCCAGTTCTTGCTCCAATAGTGTGTACCGTCCGTCCCCAGGCTGGCCGTGATTGGTTCCCCAAAAACGACATTCCCTAAGATTCAGTAGAACAATTCATTTCAGTTGGCACAGTTCTAACTTTACCAGGGGCCTGTGTGATAACGCGTCTTTGCTGAATTAGCAACATAAATGCACTGCACCTATTATCTCTAAATAATATTGAATGTTTTCCATCTCAACAGTATTTACTGGTTTCTTCCATGAATCAAGGAATGTCAACAACAGATTTCCGTCAACCGAGAATGCACTGATGCTGAGAACTTCAATCTCCTCTGCTGATCTGAGCTGTTTGTTTACTAATGCTTATGAGAGTCTCGGCTGTGATATGTCCAATAAAGGAAGCAAGGCCGAAAGCATGATTTACAGTATTGAGGTTGCCTGACAAAACATCCAACAAAGCTCGTCATGCAAGATGACCTCACGACTCGGGAATGATTTTGCCATACAGAGAGAGAACATGTTTCCAACTTATTTAAATAGCAAAACATCCCTCAACTTACACCACTCACAAATGCATCTGCTTTCTGTCTACAGACCTAACTCGGCTTGATAAATGTCAAACACATTTGGAGAAAGCACTTAAAAACATGCCCCTTTGCACGTTAACAAAATGTCTGGCACAGGTGGGAAAAAATATGTTTCTCTGCAGGTTTTTGAGACATATTCCAGAGCGGACGCAGTGTTTAAATCTGTGTGCTGGAAATAATGACTGACTCGTCACGAGGGGATACGTCGCCTGTCCTGCCCCGTGAAGGCTGGCTCTGTCAGTGTGTTTGAACCGCGCGTGGAGGATTAGGCACCTTTTTTCCTGGCCTGAGAGATGATGTCAGCCGCACTTTTGCTCATGACCTTGGTCACATACAGGGGGCAGTTAGTCTGGCTGGCGATGGTGATGGACCGGAACACGGCTTCAGCCTCCAGCTACAGAGGGGAGAACAGGACCAAATGAAGACATGCAACAGCACACACATGTAGGCACACACTCCCACACCCACACACACACACACACACACAGACATGCAAAAAAGCTGGTTTTTGACTTTTCTGGATTTACTGCCTGCCAGAAAAGCTTTTTTCCCCCCACAACAGCTGACGCACAGCTGTGTGTATTAGTGTCAGTATAGGTGAGTTTGTGGTTGAGCAAGGAAACAGGAAATAATAACTCCCCCAATAAAGAGAAATTATCCAAAATTACACAGCCAGTAATAAGCATCATCATCTGTTGCTGATGAAGCTACGCAAACACACACACACACGCGCACACACACACGCAGGATCACAAACACAAGCCCTCACACAAGCACACACCAAAGTGCACATTGCAGTGGCGTACACACATCTGTTTCTGAACAGGAACTAATTTTCTGGTCTTATTCTAGTTCCTAACCAGGCACAAAATCCCTGGTTTTATTACGGGCAAACATACTTCTTCCCATGGTACCATTGTGCATGTGCGTGTGTGTATGTGAGGTATGTGAGAGAGAGAGAGAGAGAGAGAGAGAGAAAGAGAGAGAGAGAGAGAGAGAGTTTGTTTAATAGTGTGTATGAATTTGTTTGTCTGCACATGTGCATGTGATTTTTCATCCATGTTCATGTGCCTGTTGAGTGTGGGAAGGGTAATTTACACAAAAAATATCCAGTTCATTGAAACTTCACCCCCCAGCCAATCATTCTGGATGTAATGCCATGATTCAGTTGTACATGTTTTATTTCTGGCCTTCGATCCGCTTTCCAGATGTGATTCCTCCCCCTACCCGAGTGACTGGGTGGGGTCAGTATGACTGTGAAAGCAGAGGGAATGGACGTTGCTGTGAGCCGGGCTCCGTTTTCACTGAGCAGGATCACAGAGTTTGCTGAATACAGCGAATACAACCTCAAACCTTCCCATGATCTGGAACACAGACTGAAATGCAAAGAGCTGTTCCAGGCATTAATCAGCGTACTTATCAAGCTAACTCCGTAATCCTGATCTGTGAAACAGTCAGCCAGATCAGAAGCACGGCAGTGAGGTGTGGGTGATGGGCAAGGTCAACATTTCCTCATACTCACCTCCTCTGGCCGGCTCAGGACGTGGCCCTCTGGTCCGGTGATTCCGATCTCCAACATCCGTGCTTGCTCCTGGTACACGCAGACACACACACACACACACACACACACACACACACACACACACGTTACATCACAGTTATTTTGTTGATACTTAATATCCAGTGGGACTCATGGTAGATTGGAGTAACCGAGGATCAATCCCCTTGGGGCAATGTGGGGTTAAGGGCCTTGTTCAAGGGCCAAACAACAGTACTGCTCAAACTGTGGCAACACTGGGGCATGAATCATCAACTATCCAGTGAACCACCATAACCACAAGGCTCTAGGCTCCTACATATAAAACTATGTTCCGCTCCTGAACCAGTACAGCACCCTGCAAGAACCAACTTTGAAAATAATTGTTCCCTTGTTTTCTACAGCAGTGGTAACCAAACCTGTCCCTGAAGACCTACAGCCCAGAGGGTTTTCACTGTAACCTTAATCCTGACTCAACCAAGTAGTAGACTGACAAGATCTCTCCATTTTGTATGAGGAGTGCTTTGTTAAGGTTGGAGTGAAATATGATGGAAAGACCTCCAGGCACAAGGTTGGGCGGCCCAGCTCTAGCTGTTCAAGGAGATGTCTTTTGTTAAAGTTGGAGCGAAAACTTCCAGCATAATAGATCCTCAGGGACAGGATTGGTGACCAGTACTCTACCCCGTAGTCCAGAAGTATTTGGACATTGACACAGTGTTAACCTAATGGCGCCATCCTCCAGCAGTAAAGGTTCTTTATTTTAATAATGGTACTGTAGATATCTCCTCTAGTCTTCAATATTTTGCTTCATACAGTAGCATACCCATTTGTGAGAAGGACTCGCAACTTTATTCATCCACTGCAATCCAATCTGTTCATCTTTATTTTGTCGATTAGCCAGAATGTGTTTCTACCTCCCAGGAACTCCGCTAGCTGATCTCACCATTTAGTTCTGGCTGATGTATAGTGGCAATTATGAAATATCATTTCTACGTGGTTGTACCAAAACACTAGGGAGGCCTTATACTTTCTGAACAAGGATTTTTGACTGCTGGGCATGGTGAGTGTTTTAAGAGAGGAAGGAAGGAAGGTCTCCACACCTCGGCGATGATCTCTCCATTCTCTGCGTGGACCTGCGCGATGCCACCATTTTCCCCCAGGAAGGTAAAAATCTCATATAGCTGAAACAAAAGCAGACTCATCGGTTTTCATTAAGCGTCCGACTGCTAACTCAGAAACACTGAGTTCACACTCCGCAGAAGTCAGGGCGTGCACCCTTACTCATAACTCAACTGCACGCACCATTTCCATGAAAACAGACAGAGTCAGGAAGGACTAATGCTGTAATAGCTTGAATAGCTGAGTGCATTTTAAACCCTCCAAGAGTGGGACACCCAAAAAAGGCCAGTTACTAGGTGGAGTACCAGAAGTGACAGAAGTAATTTTGAGAAAGATTTTGAGTAGTTTATAGTGGCCTTTGGTTAAAATTCTGCCGCAATACAAATTGTTATGGACTGTCTGTGGCAAGTCAAGTCAAATCTGTTGGCAGAGCCTGTAAAATGGAGTAACAGAAGACCTGAGTGGTGGGCGTTAGCTGCAAAAGTACCTAATAAAAATATCAGACTAATATTGCCAAATCAGCAGCTCAAAACTTTTGCTGCCTTCACCTGCTGCATTGTGCAAACAAAGTGGCCAAACAAAGTGATATGCCAGTGGAAGCTTTCATATTTCTGTCATAAATTATTCCCAAATTGTGACATTTTGGGGTCATGTTCTCAAAGAACAATGAGAGACAGAGCTAAAATAAATATTGTACCCAATATCGGTAGTTCATGGCCGTAATATTATACAGTTGCAATCAAAATTATTCAACCCCCATTGAAAATTGGGTTTAAAAGCAAAATTTACAAACTTTCAGCCATTTTTGATAAACAGATTAAATAAGAACATTTTAAATAGCTGAACACAACTAATATTACAAGTAGTTTCTCCAAATCTAACAAAAAATGCCATTTTTAATGACTACTGCAGTCTCAAAATTATTCAACCCCCCAAAAAGAATCCCTCATAAGTGCATATTTGCATATCAGGTGTTGTCTCAAGCACACCTAATGCAGCAAATCAAGAGGTTAATGAGTTGCATCAGGTTTGCTTGAGATAGAACACATTGAATACTTGCACTCGCTAGGGGTTTGTTGACAGTGACATTTGATTGCATATCAGAAATATGGCTGTCAAGAGAATTGTCCAAAAAGCTAATAGAGGAGATCATTTCCTGCCACAAACAAGAAGAAGGATAAAAAAAGGTAGCACAGGCATTGAATTTTCATAGAGATACAGTTGGAAGCATAGTTCACAAGTTAAGAGTTAAAGGAAGAGTGGCTGCAGTACCAGGATGTGTCTGAAAATGGAAGCTATCAATGGCTGTCACCAAATTCCTGAGGAGACGGGTTGTCAAAAACCCTCAAGTGACTGCAGGAGACCCGCAGCAAGACTTGGAGGCAGGAGGCACTGAGGTTTCAGTTTGCACAGTAGGGTGCATACTAAACGCTGAACGTCTCCAAGACATACACCTCAACTGATCCAAAAGCACAAGCTCAAACGGTCACCTGAGTTGTATAAAAACTGATGTTATTGATGTGAATGAACCAAATATACCCAAAAGCATCATTTTCCTATATAAAGTATAGTAAACTTCACCCGGGGGCAAACATGGAGCCTGGGGGCCATGAAATTAACAATTTCGATAAAGCACCTGAAGACCCTTCCATCTACAAAGAGTATTGTTTTCCAGCATATCTGAGTCTGGAGAGGAAGATTCTGAAAATT
Organism: Gymnothorax reevesii; assembly: GCA_029721435.1. Taxonomy (NCBI): domain Eukaryota; kingdom Metazoa; phylum Chordata; class Actinopteri; order Anguilliformes; family Muraenidae; genus Gymnothorax; species Gymnothorax reevesii. The sequence continues at coordinate 11,393,070 of CM056578.1, read as the reverse complement.
TCAGCCAATTTGATCACTTTTAGCCCCGCCCTTCAAAGCACCGGGGGGTGGGCACCATATAACTCACAATTTTGGTGCATATTTGACCAAGGAAGGTTCCTGCAAAATTTTATTGAAATAGGATCAGCGGTTTCAGAGAAGAAGTCAAAAATGTAAATTGTTTACGGACGCACGACGGACGACGATGGACAAAAGGCGATTAGAATAGGTCACTTTGAGACTTCGTCTCAGGTGACCTAAAAAGCCACAGAAGTTTAGGGATATTGTTCTGTGGAGAGATTAAACAAAACTGGAATTTTTCAGGCTTATGAATCAGTGGTATGTCTGCAGGAGGAATGAAGAAGCATATGCTGTAAAGTACACCCTGCCTACAGTGAGGAATTGTGGGGGCTTTTTGATGCTCTGCGGCTGCCTTACTTCCTCTGGCACTAGAAATCTGCAAAGTGTGGAGGGCAAGATGGATTCAGTCAAGTACCAGGATATACAAGGAGAAAATGTTGTGCTGTCTGTAGGGAAGCTGGCGCTTGGGCATCATTGGACCTTCAAACAAGACAATGATCCTAAGCATACCTCAACAACCACCAAGGCTTGGTTTCAGAAGTCGTCTGGGAAGATTCTAGAGTGCCCATGACAGTCGCCTCACTTGAGCACAGTAAAAAAATCTCTGGTAGGATTTGAAGAACACAGCTGCAGCATGCAAACCATAAAATATCAGTGAACTGGAAGCCATTGTCCATGAGGACTGGGCTCAGATTCCTTGGGAACGCTGCCAAAAGCTGACATCTGCCTATGCATCACATTTCCAGCGGGTCATATCGGCAAAAGGGTTTTCTACTATGTATTAAAGATGCTTGTCATGAAGGGGTTGAATCATTTTGAGCCTGCAGTAGTCATTAAAAGCGGTATTTTGTGTTGAATATAGAGAAGTCACTTGTAATATTTGTTTTGTTAAGCCATTCAAAATTGTTATTGTTTTATTTGTTCATTGCAAACAGCTGACAGTTTGTACATTTTGTTAGTAAACCTAATTTGCAATGGGGGTTGAATAATTTTGATTGAAACTATACATGTTATTTGTGTTATTGGATTGTATGTATTTTTAACTTTATTTTCAGTTTTCACTCCTTTTCATTTGCAAACCAGAAAGAAAGCGCAAAACTGCACAGGCACACAGTGTGTAATGTGCATGCATCCCTCTGAATGTCCATGAGTGAGTGAGTGAGTGAGTGAGTGACCACAATTTGCACAGCATAGACCATGGTGGCAGTTTGTGCGCTGTGTGGAAAAATGTACCTACATTGAGCACCAATTTTTCAGGTTTATTTTGAGTCAAGAGCACTTGAGGGTTTGAATTTATTATAACTTCAGAAATGATTAAGTGTGACTTTAAAGGAGCTCAATAAGGCAGCGCGTGAGACCTGAGAGAATGTGTGAGGTCCTCCGTCAGCCTACCTCACTGTTAGTCATCTGATACAGGTCCTTATAGGCCATGTACACCTGGAATGAGTTCACTCCTGCAGAGAGAAAGAAAGAGAGAGAGAGAGAGAATGAAAGTAGTAGTGGTTATAATATCTATGACTCAATATCCATTCCATCACTGATCACCAGAAGCAGTGACCCCACCCATAGCGAATGTTACCAAGCACCGTTCAATCAGGAGCAGTTTATAAAGCAGAGAATAATCTTGCTCCATTACTGTAAGCTCTTCTTTATAATCTGTTTTAAAAGCTGAGAGCCCGCAGTGCCCTAATATTCTGTATGACTGCAATAGTTTTTTTCCGTTAGAACAGAGAAAATGGACCTCCGCCCTCGCACTATGAGCACAAAGTCTTGGATTATGGAGTGGCTGTGATTCAGCTGTGACTGGTCACTCTTTTGGCTGGTGTATAGGCAGGTTCTCTTAACTCTCACTTTCCTTCAGGAAATCCAAAATGGCTCCACAGTTTTCCCTGCAGACAACGAGGGAACTTAAAAATAGATACGGATACAGGGTAAATACAATGCCCCTCCTGAGAACGCACTGTCTTCTGCTGCCTACTTGTGATAAAGTGGTTTGGGAAGTCCCCTGTTTAAGTCAACTGGCAAACGCACTGGATACTGACTCAGATCAGACTGATAACTTTCCCAGGCGAACGGCTGACACATCCAGGCCGTTTCTGGGAGTAACCCACTCTCTGTCTCTCTGTCGCTCTGTTTCTCTCCCCCTCTCACTACCCCTTCGCCTCTCGCTCTCCTCCACAGCTGTCCACCCACCCAAGCGGAAGTCGTTTCCATGCCAACATATTTGAAACACAACGGGATCCTGAGGCCTGCTCCTTGAAGCCTCAAAATAGGCACTGCTACTTATCACAACCGAGGGCAATACACTTAACATCGTAAGGACTTGGATGGGAGACAAATGTTTTGAAAAGGTCTAATTCCCCCATGGATCACTCAATGTAGAAGCAATTAAGCATTTTAAACGTAATGTGCAAACAGTCAGTTTTTCATTGAGGGCACCTGCATCCATATCGAGTGAATGAGAGTACACTTAAAAACTTTCACTGCGTAAACATTTGCAGACCTTATTGTAAATAAATAGTAAACTGCACTCAGACTTGTCAATATTCTAAACCCATAAAATATAATTTTTGACTTCACTGCTGCATTTAATGCTTGCTTTCCCCTGATTATTTTGCTTTTCAAATACTTCAACTTTCCAACTATCACTGCAATCATTTCCCAAACACAGATCAAGCAAATAATTTCTGTCAGTCAGTTCTTGGGCTCTGTGCATACAGAGTCTTCGTAGGCCTGCATAAAATTGCCAATCAAAGTCGAGGACCACATCCAGAACAGCCATCTTGCCAATGTATTGCTTGCGCGAGTTCTTTCAGCAGGTTATTTGCACACATGGAAGTAAACACTGCCGGACAGTTGGTCCTTGGAACCCTGCCCCCAAAACTACCTAGGGTGCTTGTGTACCCAGATCTCCCAATTATGCGTGTAGCATGGGCACATAAATAAAGTTATTGTAATCACTTATTATTTTAATGGGAAGAGAATAACACGCTGAATGGCCCATCCACATCATCTCTCTTATGTTATATTAGGGATGGTCGATATTAACAAAATCAATTATCATAATATCTTTGCGAAATACCTAGCTATCGATATTGTGGTGATATTGTAGGAATAGATATTGGTGCCATAACAAAATATTTACACAACTACATTTTCACCATGTCGACATGGTCAACAACATCCCCTGCCAATCATGTGCTTCTTATTTTCGAACTCCATCAAGGCCTTTATGGTCTGAAGCTACACAACAAATTTGGTTGTCCTATCTGTAATAGTTTCTGAGAAAAGTTGTCCCCTTTCTCTCGGACGGACGAACGGACAGACGCCCCCACTTCATGTTGGCGGGGGATAATAAACATTTATTAATAATCTGGAAATGATGACCCAGCAAGTACAGGAAACAGCTAGAACAGTCCATCATGTGCAGAAAACTGAATCCCTTTATTGAAATGCAACTTTTAAAATCAGAAAAGACAACGTTTATGTCATACCACAGAATTATGATCTCCAAAATATCGTATATCATATACCACAATATCGATATAATATTGATATATTGCCAAGCTCTGTGTTGCATTATGTTATCGAATGGAATCTCCCATAGGTCAGAGATCATGAAGCTCCACCCCTTACCTTTCTCCTTAAGCAGAGTCTCCACCTCTTGTTTGACGCTGTCGTTCCAGTGCGTTACGTCCACATGTAGTGAGTAGTCACAGCAGGCCTTCTCATCGGCCCACTCCCTCCAACGATCGAACGCCTCGATCAGGCTATTGCCCGGGTCTGGGATCACGTGATCCACTGTAATATGCACAACATGGGAGGGGCTTTAGGATTTGGCTACCGCCATTCAACTGACTCGACATTTCATTTTTTACACAAGATTATTGGCATTAGCAGAAGCTCTTATGAAGACTTTTATACAACATAAAGAGAGTCATGAGCTATAAAACTACAAAAACCTAAGAGGGGTGTGCCACTCCAGCAAACGGGCCAAACTGGGCCAAATAGAGAGGATTTGGACTCTTTAGATCAGGGTTCACAACCCTCTCCAGAGAGGACTGGTGTGGGCACAAGCTTTTGTTCCAGGCATGTAGATACACGCCCATTTCAATTAATCAACCCCTATGTCTTTGCTTAAGACCTTGATTAGTAGCATCAGGCGTGCAAATGCACGGTTAGAATGAAAACCTGCACCCTCACCGGGCCTTCCTGGATAGGGTTGACAACCCCAGCCACAGATTAATCCGTAATATTAACCTGGTACATTCCTCCCATCTTTCAAGACGATCACATCCCTTCTTATCAGATATGGTATAATTCGCATCAGCTCCAGCTATTTACAGCATCAACACAGTTCCTAGGTCACATAATGAATGTAGGCAAAGTCAGTGAATTTTTTAAATCTATGAGTCAGCCAAACAAGCCTTGGAGTTGTTGCATCTGGGGCCTGATGTATGAAGAGAGCGTACGAACAGAAAAGATGCGTACGCTACTTTTTTTTGCGGATGTCAGATGTATGAAAACAAACGTGACTTTAGAAAAAATGCAAAAAAGTAATAGAATTTACCATTTTTGCTAGATTAAAGTTGATTCAGATTTCTCATTCAAATTTGCAAGCTGAATTGGTAGCCCGCTATATTATAAATTTAATACTTTTTACAAAATGCTACTTTTCTTTTTATGAACGTACGCAATATTTAAGTATAAAATCCACGTAATTGTTAGTACATGAGGCCCCAAGTGTTTTTGAGACGTGACACATCAAACAGCAGTGCCTAGTGAGGTGAGGTTTGAGAGCTGTGATTTCAGGAATTCATTTCATTATAATGTCTTAAGGAGAAATTCTTGCCATCAGCCTAATATAGATTTCTTCTCCAAACAAGCTTCTGCTCCCCCAGGATATGATCGGGATTCGGTGATGAATTTGTCTGGAATTTCGTGGTGGTCTGCTGCCTGTGCCAAGCTGGCCGCATGATTTTGCTACAGTGGACAACATAGTAACCACCTGACTGCCAGCTTGTCCATCATAAATCCAGATTAAAACCAGCTGGTCCACTTTAAAACCAGTCTGGACTGCACCTTCCACCAGGGATTACATCACTGTCTTTTAACAGTTACTCTTTTGTGGAGCTACTGACAAAATATTGCCATTTCCTATTGATTATATTTCCTCTCTGTATGTCAGTTTATAGAGCTGGATGTATATTGAAGCACAGCGATTCAGGCCTCTTGCTCAATGGCTCAAGGGAGAGCCTCCGTCTGGCAATAAAATATGTGCTATTAAATTTCTGGTACATGCTAGACTTGTGATGACTATTACTAGAAGTCAATAGATAAGGCGCTAGTGAGCTTTCTTAGCCCTCGTCCCTTAACTTCAATTTTACAGTCATCACAAAGCAGCGTGTAGCGCAGAAAATCCATTTAATAACCAAGTTCTCACACAGCTGTGTTATACTACCGCTCAGAAGATGGGCACATTTTTCTATGTTTGACAAAGAGGATAGAAGATGGAGCCCCTGTCAAATGTCCAATTAATCTGTAAGGTGAAAGACATGGTCAAGAGACAAGCTTGTCTCCTGGAAAGACAGGCGTATTTGGCTGAACTTATGAGCCAGACACACTCCTCCTCGTCGCTACCCCCACACACCGTCCCCACCCAAGATTATTTTCCTCCCTCGGTTGACCTACACGCCAGTCCACAGTCATGCTCTGCATTCGCTTCCCAATCTTGAAAGCAAAGCTTCAGAAGTGAGAGCCAATGAAATGAATCACATCCCAGACAGGCAATTTAGGTCAGCTTAATCTCCGCAGATAACGCAGTTTATGTGAATGAGAACTATATGGTATAAAGCTTTTATTTAGCGGCGCGTATGAAGCCCATTGAGATGGAATCATGGAACACAAAGGGCTGTACGCCAATGGGAGGAACTCAGATGGCATCAGAATGTAAAAGTCCAGTCATTTCAGGCACATTGGGAAGCACATTACTCTGCTCTCTTATAACACTAAGTCAAAGGAAAACTAAAAGCTGGTAAGTTTTGTTGCTGGAAAAAAAATCAATGATAGAGCTTCATCATTCCAAAACATGTTGTTTCTTTTTTTTTTAATTGTTTGTCTTCCACAACTTAACAAATTCCCTTTAACAAAAGGGGGGCCTTTTGTTTGAGTTTTGAGCAAGAAACGTCAAAAATATTTCATACACAGCATTACGTGAATCCTACTTTCTCTCTCTCTCTCTCTGTCTCTCTCTCTCAAGTAGAAAATATTAGCTATTTTTTATACAGTGTGGTTGACAAGTCGACAGTCATTACCCCATTGCTGACCTTGAAATGAGTCTAATTATCTCACAACATTGGTAGATTTGACTTGTACTGAGCAAAACATGAACAACGTAATTAAAGAAATTTTTGCATGAGTAGACGACTAGACTGCTTGTTACGACTGACTTTTTTTGTTTTTTCTGGGAATGGGTGTCTTGACTGCCACCATGACCACATCACAGCTCAAAACGGGTCTGGTAGTTCGCAGTAATTAGACACCCTTAGAGTTCCTAGCTGTTCACTGCAGGTCTGGATAGCCTGTGCTATTCACTTCCATGGGCCTAGTGTTATACTTACAATTCCACCGGCCTTTGTGTGGTCCCAGGGAACCCGCTCTCCAAGCAAATACCCCCCCTCCATCTTCCTCGATCCCCTCAAAGCCCCCCCAATGTGGTCAGGTTCCCCCCCCCCACCACCACCACCACGACCACCACCACACACACACACACACACACACACACAACACCCCACATTGGCCGCAGCACGGCGTGATTATCACTGTCGCGGCATGCAGACTATGCTCTGCTTAACATCAAACAACACCACTCCCTCTGGGGTGAGCTGTCATCACTGTATGGTGGCAAAAGTTTTACTTTGGAAGCAAATGTCCGCAAAGCTATTAAAGGATAAAAATTCACATCTTTATGTCATCCAGAAACAGAGGTAGTGGATTTACAGGGGAGTTTTGAGGTTTTCCTTAGGGGTGATTTTTTGGTGACAGAGGCAGATAAACAATACATAATTAACTACTTAACTTCAACCAGTGTTGGCACATAATACATGAGTTAATAATTCATAACAAAACAGAAAATGAGTTTAGCTTTCAGGGTTCATTGAGGAAATCTGTCCTTCAAAACAACAACAATAGCAACTGAATCTTTATTTCCAAGCCGCTAACAGGAACCACTTTACAGGCCACTGGTGGGTCTAGGGGACTCGTAAAAGTGGCGTTGTGTCCGGGTAAGAGTGCTCGATCACATATGTGTGGAGGGGACATTTCCTCCATTTCATTACTCGCACAAATTATTCTGAGGCATCTGCAGATGGGGAGAGTTGGGACAGGGAAAGTGATGGTGATGGAGGAAGGACTAAAGGCGAAAGGGAAGACTTGTGCTTTCCCTCTGTTATAAAGGGCCAGAAGACAGATCTTACTGGGAACCAGTGTATATACAGAAAACTGATAGCAAAGTAGCTAGCCTAGTAGTGCAGCTAGATACTTCGCATAAATATGCAAACTTGTAAAAAAGAAAATCAGCTTTCAAAGAGCTAATGTCCAAGTACATAATTTGTGTCTGTCTGAGCTGAACCAATGATTTGACTTGCGGTTCGCAGTCATGGAGGCAGTAGCTACCTTTTAGTCTTTACTCCTGGAAGGGAAGTCCTTTGAGGTGAAACTTTCCCCGTGGGGGCCAGCAGGTGTGTTGTTTGGCGGGGGGGCATCCTAGCACTTGCCGTCAGAATGCGTACAAGCACCAACAAATACATATCCTATGTATGCAGCCATACCACTGCTCAGTCTGCTCCAGCTGCGTGGCCGAAGCTAATCAGATGTGGTCTTGGTTAGTACTTGGTTGGGAGACCACCTGGGAAAACTAAGTTGCTGCTGGAGGAGGTGTTGGTGGCCAGTAGGTTGCGATCTTCCCTCTTGTGGAATAATCCCCAATGCCCCAGTGCAGTGATGGGGACACTGTACTGAAAGAGATGTCGTCTTACGGGTGAGACGTTAAACCGAGGTCCTGACTCACAGTGGTCATTAAAGATCCTACGACACTCTTCGGTAAGAGCAGGGGGTTCCCCGGTGTCAGGCTAAAGTCCCAACCTGGCTCTTTCAACCTGCCACCTAATCATCCCCTGATTTGATTGGCGGTGCAATTTGTCCTCTCACTCTGCATCTCAACCGGCTCCCTTGAAAAAGATTGATTTCAATCTCAACGAGACTTCCCTGGTTAAATGAAGGTTAAATAAATAAAATAAATAAAAGTATATGTGTACAATCACCCACAAATATGCTGTGGTACTGCTTTCTCTGAATTTTTTTCTCCGCCCAGCAAAAGTAATTTCCATAGCCTTTTCTGTTCAGAGGAGAAACATTTAAGGCACTTACCAAACATGGTGGTGCCTCCTGCAAGGGCAGCCTTCGACCCCTGGGTGAAGTCATCCACAGTGGTGGTGCCCCGGTAAGGCATCTGGAAGTGTGTGTGGATGTCAATGCCCCCTGGCATCACCATCTTCCCGTTGGCCTCAATGATCTTCACCCCACCAGGGACGATCAAGTTGTCTCCAATTTGCCTTTGCAGCAGGGACAATTCAGCAAGTCACAAAAATTTTTATTGAGACATTTCATTCAGAATTATTGTTTGGCAGTCCGAGTTTTATATTTTTTGTTCTTGGCCATGATAGTTTATTTTACTCCCCAAACTTAAATAAAGAATACTAGTAAAAGAGTCAATGATTCAACAGTTGAATTAAATTATTCATTCCTAAACTTTAAATCAATTAAATATTTATGAGTGCATTTATCAACCAAAAGGCAAAGCATTTCTATTGGTGAACTGCGATAGAGCTTAATGCAAATGTAGTTTCCACACAAAAAAAAAAAAAATTTTTTTTCTCTTCATTTATCTTCCTCAAATGCCTATTTGTATCCCACCAGCAGCGCAAATAAATATAAATAATTAGGCAGCAGCTCTTCCATGTGATTTTTTGTTTTCGAGTACTAAGGTCACACTGGTACTAATAGTAGCACCTCAGCAGGGACTCTGGGCATTCAAAATGGCCGCTTGTTACAGGCTGAATAGCAGTTAGCCATAGCAGATGGACAAGGGGGAGCTGTGAGACTGCCCTGGTTAATTAGTATGCTACTCTCGTGGCTAAGGGAGCGAGCAGGGCTTTTTTCAATCGGCTAGGCCCCCTGGAAAAGGCAGGACAAAGCAGCCGATTGAGCGATGGGGTGGGGGGAATGGGGGTGGGTGGAGCTATGGAAGACTTTCCAAAAACAGGCGGCAATACAGAATGCCACCCTGGACTCTGAAGCTCTGTTTTAGGGCATAAATGGGCCACCATCGCCAGGGCCCAACTTGAAGTCCCCGGACTTACTTAATGAGGCCATCCTCCATGTAGATGTCGGCGAAAAACGACTGGTCATCATTGACGATCCTGCCACCTTTGATCAAAAGCCTGTCGCTCTGGAAAGGAAACGGGGGAGGAAAGCAGAGGTTATATTTCTTTAAATGATCTGGCACATCTGATCACAGATTTTCACAGGCAACAGTTAACATTCTCCTGAACTGCGATGCTTCCTTGTAAATTTCCTGTTGACAGCTAGAAAGCAGCGAGACCAGCTTCTTTCATCAGTGAGTATCAAGACGAGGCTTAAATGATTCAGAGCTTAAATTTTTTAAGGGTTAAAATAAATGCCGACAGGATGACAGATCTCCAGGACCAGGAATGGGATTGATTTGATACTCTTAGCCTCCATTTCCCACCTCAGTGGATTATTCTACACCAGCCAGAGACACAGCCAGCCTGAGACAAAGCAAACACAGTCTCTTCCTCTTCAGCCTGACAACACCACAGGCCAGTGGGGATTCCAGAGACCATTGTTACAGCTGCCAGGTTTATAATGTGTTAAAACCAGGCAAACTTCAAGACTGGATGTGTATATCAGAACAGAGGGGGGTAGAGGGTTGTAACAGACGAGGGTGGTGGGGTCCCCTCAAACTGTAGGGTTGTTCTATTAGACTGGGGAGTCACTAACAACACTTGTTTGTTTCCTCCATCAGTCACTTGGACCAATCATCACACAGCAAACCAAATCAGTAAAAATAGTTTGGAAACTGAACGCTCTGGTTCCAGCCCACGGGCAAGGCAACCCTATCAAATATGGTATCAGGATATAGGGTACAAGTGCAGCAGATTGTACAGTTTTGGCACAAATAGCGGAACTGGGGAGTCTGGATCCGAGACGAATGTCACCTGGCAGCACTCCTAGCCCACGTTCATTACTAGCCAAAGCAAACTGCAAACATCGGCCAGCAACCACGTGTCCGGGACCAGTCGCTACTTCACACTCCATAAAGTACTTGCATTCATTTCGCAGCCCCTGTAGAAAGCGAACGTTGTAAATATTGCCTCATAAACAGAATGCTTGATGTGATTTGCAGTCGGGCGGTGCTGCAGAGCATTGTCGATCCGGAGCTTCCTTCTCCCTAGAATGAGGCAGCGTGCTTGCCTGTGATGGCGGGCCAAATCAATAAAACAAAATGCTGAAAACCTAGCCAAGCCAAGCGGGCATTATGCTGATTAACTAACTAGGGAGTTTTTCATTTTCCCTAAGTTCAAGAAAAGTTCAAGTTGCTTTCAATCACCAGTGGTGACTGTGACATCAATTTCAAAATGTTCAAGTGGACATTATTGTTGACAAACCATTTTAAGAGTAGCAACGTTCTTGCAACATCTCTAACAAAAATTCTAAGTCAGTGCTCCAGAGCTCTGCTGCTGCTTAGCATTGACGGTGACATCATAATGGAAATATTTGCTTGAGCAGAAAAGATTAACTTGGTACAGGTCCAGGTGGCCTCCCTTTAGAATTTTTAAAATTATTTTGTCCACCTGGACGGAGACCCAGCAACAGACACAAGACATGCTGGAGGGATTATATCTTCCAGCCAGCCTGGGATAAACCTGGGATTCCCAGAGATGTGTTTGGAGTAGTTCGCCGGGATGAGGCACAGCTGAGCTGTTTCCACAGGGACCCTGGCATGGATTAAGCTCCCGCATAATTCATAAAAAGATGAATGAATAGGTTAGAATGTTTAAGCTGGCATGATGTTAAAGTGCACCTATTACGGTTTTTCATTATTTTAATGTTGTAGTGTTAATCATATAATTTTTATGCGCATTTGGAAGGTCTGTGTTGGAAGTCGTCTCCAGAGGAAGCGCTCTCTGCCGCAAAAACACACTGCTCCAGAGCTGACTGAAACACCCCAATAGGTTCTGGCCATTTTTGAACTTTCGCACCAAGCAGATAGTTTGGCACATCCTTGAATCAAGTGGGTTATGTCGACAAGGCTACACTGGTATTTGTTTACAAAGCTCATTTGCACTCTGGAGCGGAAATCAATTCATGGTAAGGGGCGTGACCTTTTCAGTCACATGCACGAACGGTGGACCAATCACAAGTGAGTGATCAAGTTGACCAATCGCAGCATACTGGGGTTTTCGGGAGGGCGGGGGCAGGACCTTAATGGAACACAGACAGATACTGCAGAAATGGTCAGCATGAGAAAACCCAAGTGTTTTTTGGAACAATGATGCATTTATTCTTTTTTGGTAGAGTTCAAGAATACAACAATGACCAATTAAAAGTCACATAATAGGGGCACTTTAAAGATCGCCTATCAAGTCTCCAGATTCAAAGCCATTCCGCCATTACTAGTCATTTTAAAATCTGTTGTGACATCATATGGGGAGGTGACCATCCAAAGGCAAGAAGGACTGATCAACTTCTACCAAACATTATATCAATTCATTCATTATTCTGAGTAGTCTCTCCCCCTGGTGATGTCACAAAGGGCAGATTTTGTAATGGCTTGTAGTGGCTAATGGGCTGTGTATCGGGTGACATGATAGGAGACCTTGAAGAAACTATCACCCACCAAGAGCAATGAGCGGTTGTGATCCCTAGCCATTGGGTGGCACCCGGGTGTACAGTGAGAGCGCACACAAGCCTGATGACAAAGACAGACTGAACATGTAAAAACAGGCATGCTAATGCCAACACCTTCAACTAGACTCTATTAATAACCCACAAAGTTGCGCCACAAACCGTCCCCCCAACATGCCTTTCAGAGGTGACCCATTGACTAAGACTTAAAAATGTACACATGCATGGTCGTGTGTGGTTTTTACGTTTTTGTTTGTGTCAGGGGAAAACTAATGCACTAATTTACACTGCCAATCTTCATCCTGGACCTCGGGTCATCTCCTCTCTCCATTCCTCAGCCGCCCCCACTCCCCGCTGGTAATTATTGAGCTGTATTCATTGACTAAGAGCACTTTTCCTACATTTTTTTGTGAAAGTGCTTAATTTGGCACTGAACCAGTCTTACACTGCAAAAACAAAACATAAGTAAACCTCAACCAACATTTGCCTTATTTTTAGATTACAATCTTAATTTTGTTATTTTCAAGCCAAATAAGGCAAAAATAAAGCCAGTGCTATAGGAGACAATTTGCCTCTTTTCAACCACTGTCACTGAGGTGGTAATATATCAGTTGTCCGGAAATATTAGTATCCAGTGGTAGTTATATGACTACTGACCCTCGATTTAACCCTTTGAATGATAAGTTCTTGGAATTTTTTTTCAAACTTCTAAGTCTATGTTCCAGAACTCTGTACTGACTCTAACTCCCATAAATTGACCACAAATGGATGAGTAATGATAAAATAATAAAACGTTAAAACAGCATTCCACTCAGACTCCGTTAGCAGTAGCGATCGTCACATCACCATTAAAATATTCAGATGAGAACACTTTTGATGACATTCTCTATTTGTGACCTTTCTCCATATAAAAAAGAGATATTATCCACGCACTAGGACCATTGAGGATTTTGCATTTAATTACATGAATAAAACACTTGGTGAAACAGTGCTCTTCAGATTTTAGAGATGAGACCCCTGCTGTCTTAGAGTCATTATGGCTCTAACCTGGAGCCCTGCCAAAGGTCAACTTTCCAGAGAATTCAATTCAGCTCAATTCTTTTGTTGCTACAAGACCATTTAACCCAGTGATCACACCACACAACCTGAATATCTTCCCATGATGCACTGCGGCCCACGGTGCCAATGCAGAGAATCTGCAGTCGAGGGTTGCCATTAATTTAATTACTCAAGACTGGCATGTAAGATTATAATCAGTCAGCTTTACTTGTAATATCATTTACAATTCTGCAGCAGTAGCAGGAACATGCTGCAGTATGCATAATGTACGAGGAATATTTCTCCGGCTCTCCATTTATACAGCATATGATGATTCAGTGGATTTTTTTTTAAACCACAGGGCTTTAAAGTGTAAGTGTAGAGATCCCATCTTGCCCAACCAAGCTAAATCTGATTGTATTAATAAAACGTCTCCATAAATCCATATTTAGTTTAAATCAAAGACTGTTGAGTCAATGACATTTAAGCTAAGACTGTATATTTCATTATTATTATTTCACAAGGCTTGTTTACAATATAAAAAGACAAAAATCATTATTTTGATTCAGTATTTAATAATACTGATATCTATAGATGTCTGACTGATATAAGCATCAGGAAAGCCAAATTTTGTTAACAACCACATCCACCCCATGCATCTGAATTATGATTAAATTCTGCAATTCATAAGAGATCACTGGAGGAGACCAGATTCCTGGTCTCATAAATTCAAGTCTGCAATCAGGCCTGTTTGGACAGCAACACTATATTAAAATATTGGTTGCTAACACCAATAAATTAGGAACCAGACTATCGACTTCAAAGCAAGGTAATTCCATCTATATCAAGCAAACTGTGCAGAAATGAGGGAACATAAAAATTATGCTGATGTACAAATACTAACAGACCTCGCTGTGCAGATATTTCAGAAACTAACCTGTAAGGATGATTTTTTTTTAAATCAAATTAATACAACAAAGCCGAACCTACAGTGATATGACATAAGGAACAATGATACTGCAGTTGACAGTTCTGATTTCACTGCTTTATAATAAATCCCCAGCCTGTGGTTGAACATGCTCATAATTCTCAGTTCCAGAGGCCACAACACAATTCTAAGGTTTCCATGGTATTTCCATCTGTCTCACCGCAGTCCCGCAGGTGTTACTGTAACTCCAATCGCAGCTCATGCAAGGCAGCTGGCTCTTCAGGATTACCACACTAATAATGTTCACACACTGAGTGTTTTCAGGGACCAGGGGATAATTCTCATAAACTTATGGTTTTCAAGGAGGTCACATTGCTGTTCCAGAATTGAGAGCTTTACATGACTCCCAGCATTGAAGTTCCAATTTTCAGTGTCTCTTAAGACATCGTGCATTAATGTTCGAAGTCAAATAATGAGTCTTTGAAACACCCGCTATTAACATTCAAACAAGGGCTGTCTTTAACTGCATACATCATGGAGTGCATACAGCACACCTACAGTAAGCCTACATAGTAAGATATGTTCTTTTGGGAGTATAAAAAAGCAATTTATTGAGGATGGCAGCCGATTCCTCTTCTGTATAGGCAGTCAAATCGGAGTGTACGCATCTGCCGTGCTTCATTTTTTTGGAAAAGAACAGGAGGAATGGAAGAGAAAGCTCAAAGAAAGCTTGAAACAAAGGCTCCAGTATATCAGTGATTCAATCTGCACAGTCCAACAATCTGCAGCTACAGCTCTATAATCAAGTGGCTTTATCTAGACTATAAAAGCCCAAGTGCCTGAAAAGCCTACAATTAAGCCCACATGCGAAAATGGTTGCCCTTATTTTCATTATTTAAGCTTAGTTGAGCTATCCAATACAATAGCTGATCTCTTACTACAATATTCTATTTTGTAAACATTAGTGACTAAATTCAGTGTGAACCAAATTCATGGTGCATCTGCTGACAGTGAAGTTAAAATTTGTTAGAGCATAAACACTTACTATGGGTCAAAGCACCCACAATATATCCAATGTACAAAAACTTTTTTTGTGTACTATAAAATTATCTCTCCCGTTCAAGTGCATCAATAAGGGTTTTATTCTCCAAGCATGGTGGGAGAACTATGTTTTAGGATCCAAAGAGGACGCAATCACTGGGAAAACAGTTGCTCAGTTTGTTTGCAATGCAGGACTAGGATTATATTGAATTGGGGCAGTTCGTGAGAATCCTTCCCAAAGGAAATGCTCAACTGAAGCATCTATGTGTTTACTGTTTATATTGTTCGTCCAAAAAAGCACAGAAATCGTTCATAATGCAGAGGTCCACAACAAAGATGCTAACAAACACACAAACTTATAGGCCACCATTTCTAAGTCCAAAAGAAGTTGTCTTTGACAGAGAACAGTGTTGTCAAAGGTTGCTAACAGAGGCAGTCAAGAACATGCAGCCAGGAAGCCGTGAGGACATTACTGTAGAGTCCAATAACATCAGCCCCACTAGTGTGTGCGTGTGCGTGTGTGTGTGTACGGGTGTGTTAGTGCGCGCATGTCACCAGCCAGGAGCGTAGGACAGAGGCGGAAAAGCCATTTAGAGCACGAGCCAGACCCCTTCACTTGAAGTGCAACCGTGTTGCCTAGCGACAAAAATATTTACTGTTGGTTCAGAAGCACGCAATGCTCACTCTACCTGGTCTTTAAATGGTTAAAACAAGTAGACCTTGACAATCTAATGTAGGTTCCCAAAGCCCTCCGCAACACTCACGGAGTTTCGTGTCAGCCACCTAGAAGATTCGGCATTTCCACGCTGGGTGAAAACATCGCGCTTTTGGGAGACAACAAACAGTACCGTATTTTATTTGCAGTCCTTCGTAGGCCTAACATTTAAAAACCCCGCATTTCCCAGAAGTCCCCGCATCAACTCATTTCGCTCGGAGATGCCGATGAGAATTTGCATCCGTTCAGAAGGCCTTGTCAGTTCATGTCAAGTGGACCCTGCCAGACGTTGATTTTAGATGACATGTGAGCCACAACACAGTGTTACTGATAAGCGGCGGAAAAACCTAGCCACACCTATAAATAAGGTCAGATTATTCATGCCTTAAACATGCAGAGGTAGATGTGAATTTAATAATGATTATTCAAAAAAAAAAAAAAAACACGGACAAGGTTTGGCACGTCTCCCCCCCGCACAATCTTGCCATTTTTAACAGCCAAGGCAGAGATATAACAAATGTATTCTTGACCTACTAGTCATATTGATAAAAGTTCTCATCCTGAATAACTTTGCATGTGTCTTCATCAGTTTACATAAGGCTGGTCTTGTAATTACCGTGGAGCATGGGGCCTCAGTAATAGCCTATAGCTAACTGTTATGAGCCAATTGAGTTTACTGACACAGGTTTACTGCCAAAAGATAACGTGGCCGGATGGAGGAGCCAATCAATTATCCATCTTCAGTGCAAGCGCATAATTGCGTGAATCGTGGTTATCCAAAATTAATCAAAAACCTTCTACAGCGCCAGGGTTTATGTTTTTGAGAGACACAATTTCAACACACCGGGACGCTGTCGCGCAGTATAGATCAACTCCCAAGCACGAGCAGGTGCCCTACTTACCTGATATAGGCTGCATTAATTAGCGTTATAACTAACGAAAATCATCCAAACTGCAGAAATGCTCATCGTACGCTATAAAAAAAATAACGTTCCACTTCGTCTGTAGCCTATTGGTGGGGGCGGTACTGAGGGGTGTTTCCCATTCCCCAAATGATACCCCTCCAGTCAATTGTTAATTCACCAGACAAAGGGCGGCTCTCCTGGGTCCTGAACAACGCCCTAAAACGTACTATAATTCACTGTCAGTTAAATTTAAACCTGACCATTGACAACATTACATTATGTAATGAACACCAACCTAGATTTAGCCAAAACCATAAAGCCGATTATCGACAATGCGTAGTTGCTCTGGAGAGATCAAAACGACTCACTCCTCGGGCTGGTTGTCTAGATTCAGTCGTCGATGGGCGTGGATGAGTCGATTTTCCTCTGTAGTCTTCGGCATGCACAACGCGAGTTCTCAACGCCCAGACGCAATTGTGCTAAATTATCCGGTTTCATTGCAAATACATCTTTTGATGATACGCCACATTTTAAGTTAGCCTATATAATCAACGTGAATATGTTTCCAGTGCATGGGTTCCATGAATTGAAGGTTTTTCAAGAGCGGTTTCGTAATACGCCAAGTATTTATTTTGGCAGGGAATGAAATGAGTCTTACACACTGACATCACTTTAAGCCACGAAATTACATTAGATAATTACAATTATGCAAGAAAAAACGCGGTTGCTAAATTTGCAGAAATTTGTTGAGCTGCTCCGTCCAAATTGCTTCCATTTTGGACATGTGGGAGAAATGGCAGGATGGAGCAAAATGACAAACTGCAACGGACGTTGAGGCGAATATAAATTATACCGCTACAGTTTGCGACAGGGCGTTCACATAAAAAACATGAAATGAGAAGTGCAAAGTATTTTTCGAGAAAGCAAAAAACCACCATCGACAACAAAAAGCGCAAGTCACGCTCAAGAAAACGCCTTGCTCGGTCTCGCAGGCTGTCACAATTGCACTTGCAATCCGTCCCAGTGTATAATTTTATTACATCCACAAAATGGCCCACGTTGCGCCGAAATCTTATTGATGAAGTGTAAGACGTTTTCTGAGATCGGGTCTATCAAATCTTGCTTTAAAACAGACTGCAAAAATCCAGAAACTTAAAGCATCATCTTATGACAACTATTTCAATGATCCCAGTTTCTCGATAACGGGTATAATAATGAATTCATATCGACTTACAGTGATCTTTGGAATATTCTTTTTGCCTTGGTAAGACATATTTGCCCACGTTTGATGGCTCGGAGGACGCAAATGTGATTCTCTTTTTCTTTTCCCGGTGATTTATGTCTGCTGCGGGTGGCTGGATGTGATTTCAGGGAATGGACGGTTCTTCCTCCCCGTTCAACGCTCAGTCCTTCTTCGCAGTCAAGCCAGCGCGTCAAACGGCGCTTCATCCGCAGGGCTCCGCCCTCGCTTGCGTTCACATCGATACCGCTGCAGCCGTTTCCCTATCTCACCACAAGAGGCCGCTGTAAAGATAATTAATTGAATGGCCCATAAAACAAAGCCAGTATGAATCTGCGAGAACAATTTCCTTCTTGAAAGGAAAAGGTAGGAACTGTGCGACTGTTCGGGCATAATTATTCGGGTATAATAGGCCGAGAAACAACTGAAGTCAGACCCCCAAGTCTGTCATTTTAGATTCAGTTGAACACTTGCCCAGAAAATCCGTAGGGTAATTCAATTACTCTTTAAACTTAATTTTCTAAATCATGCGCGTCAATTAGCATTTGTCTTAAGTTTAATCAGCGGCGCAGGTGGAATTAAATATATTGTGAAAACGGGCGCATGTAACACATGTCGGTGGAGACCCGCCCCTCTTTGCAAGTGCGCTGCTAAAGCTAACGCTGCTAGCACGTAACGTGCCTGGGGAGTGCTTGGGACTGCACTGCTCAGCCCATAAATCATAGAGATCCACGTGCCACCTCACGCATTGCCTTCACATAGCTGCAATTCTTTTCTTCCGCAAGTCTTAAATTTTGCCTCCATATTCCATCGCTATACGTTTCTATTATTGCACTCTCAGAAAAATCAAGTACATTATTATTCCTTTGGGTTGCAATGACTTGTCTCTGGGGCAGTACCGAAACTCATCATGAAATAGGTACCTTGAAGTCCAATAATTTGCCCTTGGGGGTACATTAGTGTATATTTTATCTTAACAGACAGAAGTGGGCTCCTATTTTACCAATATTTCTATGTGTAACCATACTCTCTCTCTCTCTGATAGAGGCATGAGACATTAACATACATCTTGAAAAACATGTGCCGGTGCAGTATCCGGTAGGAAGCTATTAGTAGGCTAATGTGTCCCCATGTGTAATTGCAATTTACAACAGACCACAGGCCAGAGACTGCAACATTATAATTCCTCTAGTAACAATGTCCACAAATGGACAGATAGACAGCCTTTTCATGTTACTGAGCACACAAATTCAAGTTAATTTACTGTACTTTGGTGGACAGATATACTCACTGAAACATCATTGAAATGATAAACCATTTAAAAAGAATCTGAGAGCAGTTTTAATGTTAGAGCTCACATTGTTTGTGCCATCAAATGAATTCAATTAACATGATTCAGAAAAGAAGGAATTATCTCCTTTAGCTGAGACATTTGTAGAAATAGCTGAGATTGTTCTGAACCAAAATTGTGTCATTGTATTTCAGTTTAAATTTTTGGTCAAATGTATTCCTAAATGACAGCTGATTGCTTATCATCTAAAACACTGTGCACTTTGTTTTCAGTATATGAAATCAAAGGGGGTGGGGAGAGACAGGGGTGGTGTGGGGGGGGGGGGGGGGTCCCTGTAGGAACAGCTGCTATGTCTCCAACCTATCTTAATCCTGCTAATCCTGCTTTGTCTCATTTCCCTATTATCAAAGGCCCAGTTCCTTAAAAGTCTCAGTAATAAGGTACTTATATCAAAGATGGAAAGAGAACTGCACTTGGGTCTTCAGCATAAGGAAGTGATGTCACCAGAGACCTGGACAAAAATGCTCTGTCATATCTGCAGTAACACTTTACACCAAAGGAGGATAACGTAACCATTTTTTGCGGGAAAAGAATCCCAGATAGTCCTTAAAATTATACACTCGGCGACAGTGAAGCCTACATTTAATAAGGGAGACACAGCTTGGCTGACACAGAGTAAACCTTTAATGTGTGAGGTAATGTGCACAATCAGGATGTTCTTTAGTGAACAGCTGAGATAACGATCACCACAACTCTTTTTGAAAGGCAGTTGAGTTAGAACACTGACTTTGAATTTTGAAGAAATCAACAAGAGGGGCGACAAAATCTTCCAGAAAAACCTTCAATGCATTAACTAATGGACATACTCCCTTAGCAGTTGTTGTTTTGAGTGCAGATTGTATGACGATGAAAAGGACCACGGAAACGATAACCCTGATGACTATTTACCTTCATCTTTATTAGGATGGAAGATTGACAAAACAAATGGATCTTTAAAATTTTCCATTAACTGAAAAAAAAAACAAAAGCAAAAACTGGCGAGATCATTTGAGTGGAAGGCTGCTTTGGCTCATTACTAATTAATCATTTTCTCTGAGTGGTAGACTGGGAATGGTTGGGGCAGATGTCTGACTGAACACCTTTCCTTCTTCTACTGAAAGAAAGGAAGAGGTTATTCTCAGCCCTCCCCTTTCACTTTAGTGGGATGTGATTGGTGAATGTGTGGCTGGGAGGGGCAGAGAAGGATGTTCCCAGCTGGGACAGTGCTCTGTTGGGACAGGACAAAGGCAGCGCCTGTTAGAGTTCCCCCTGTCAATCAAACACAAAGGCTGTAGGGACACCCTCCCCCCTCCTTGAGACATGCAGGGAAGTGTGGGCGGGGTTAACATCAGGGTACGGTTGGGCAATATTTCAGAGATGCAGGGGAAATGCCAGTAGTTCTACTATAATATGAATTAGGCTAAATTGTCTTCCCAGAGAGGGAAGGGGTTTTTGTGTTTGCTGCAGTGTGCCAGCGTAAAGATTTTGGACAGAAAACATGGTGGGACTGTAAGGAGTTGTCATGGTTTGTGAGGTGTGCATGTGGATTGGACTTTTCTTTGTGGCTCTCGTCCCGGGACGAAATCGAATTCCCTTGGCTAACGGATTCTTTACCCAGCTGGCTGATTGAGCTGGGGCGGTGCCTTCCCAGACTCAATATAAGCAGAAAGTCCAGCACGCCTCCTTCACTAGAGTGTCTGTTTTTAGCGTTGCACTATAGCCGAAGATATCTGTAGTCAGGTTTTGTTTGACTTTCTATCTTCTGATTTTTGGAGTTTCTTCTCCTTTTTTCTATCTCGCTTTGCTTCCGTGTTTTGGACTATCATACGTCCTTTGGAAGCGCGGGTACTTTGGTTTGGTCTGTATTATTCTCTGTGCTTGTTCTGTGTCTGTGTTGCTCACTTTCTGTGACAGAGGGGTCTGTCATGACTTGCGGCACTACTTAACGTTCATTTTTACTCCCTCCATATTTCAAATTCCCTGCCATAGCGGCTAGTACGCTGTGAGTTCACGCACAGTCGCGTCTAGCTAATTACCAATTCATACACACATACGCGAACATTGCTACTTCATCTTTCCCTTTTCGTTTAACCCTAACCATACTAAACACACTGACAAACAGTTGTTTAATGTGTTGCGCCTTTTATTTTACGTATTTTTTTTTTCATTTCTGTGTATGTTGGAGCGCTCTATGGTATGCCTGTTTCTGTGTCCATTGTTACGGCAACGCTGGGAAGTACAGTCGTTGGAAGGAACCAAACCGAACACTTAGATGGACAGGCTTATAGGGCCTGAATTAAAAGCGCGGGTGTTTTCAGGGCGGTTCCCAGACGGAACCATTGCAAAGTTTGTCCTTGTATTTCTATTCTCTGATCATTTTGGTAGAATGATGGGGAAACGGTACAGAGTACTTAAGTGCACAAATAGCATCCTAAAGATATTATGTAATTATAAGTTATTTTTTTCCTTTTTTTTTGCCTTGTACAAAATTGGTATATCCCAAATGGGCAGAGCCCAGTGTTTCTGGGCCTGATTGTAGCAGGTTATTCTGTATTATAACATTTTTGCTTATAGTTTACTTTCTTTGTACATATTTTGCACTATTTTTCACTAAATTTCACCATTTTTGCACACTGGGATTTGGCACTGTAAATAAAATCTTTGCACTTACGTGCTTTTGTGGCGGAGCCATCATTTTTATTCATATCGGGAGTGCTGCTCATAAGTCCCTTCATCACACTTTCTCTCTGGTCGTTGCGCTTTGCCTCCGAATTCTACCGGCCATTACAGAACACTCTAGCCAGCATGAAGTCATCAGCAATGGCTGTGTTAGAGAAAGTTGCAGCTAATCAACAAGCTGTTCTCTCTGGGTATAGCAAGGGTTTTGCTAACCTGAACAATCAGCAGGCAGAGTTGGCGGAGAGAGTCCGCCTTCAGGCGAATACCATTGAGAGACAGGAAAACGCTCTGTTAACTCTCACTGAGAGTATTAGAGCCTTGTCCACTCCGATCACACAAAATGTTGCACAAGTCGTACACCTTCCCCAAAAGCCAAAACTCCAGTTACCCCAAAGATATGGAGGCGAGGCTGGAAGATGTAAATATTTCATTGCCCAATGTTAAATATTTTTTAAAGCGCAGCCTTCACGGTTCGTGAATGAAGAGTCTCAGGTTTCATTTATTTTATCCAAGTTGACTGACACAGAACTCACTTGGGTCGGCCCACTTATTCGATCTAATTCACCAGTCGTGAATACGATGGAGACTCTCGTTAGAGAAATGGTATCGGTATTTGATGAGGATGTTTGTGGCAGGACACGGCTATGCATTTAATGCATCTGAGGCAGGGCTCTGAGTCTCATTTTGCTCCTTGGCAACAAAGAAAGGCTGGCCAGAAGCGCCTTTAATGACATATTTTGTTCACACTTTGGCTGAGGAGGTGAAGGACGCTCTGGTTACATTGAAGCCTTGTGTTTCCCTGGATTCGTTGGTTCGTACTGTGGTGCAAATTACATTACAGTACAGGTGCTTAGCAGACGCTCTTATCCAGAGTGTCTTGATAAATTGATAAAATTTGATAATCGCATCGGCGAACTTAACAGGGAGAAATATACTGCATTGACTCTTGCTGGCAACAGGGCTAATGTTCCTCGCAATATGCATACAGTTCCCATTTTGCCCACTGAGATTTCCACTCCAGGTGAGCCTATGCAGGTTGATGGCTCATATGAGAGCCGGGCTCGTAAGCCCATTTGCAGATGTATATGCTATATGCTAGATAGATAGATAGATAGATACTTTATTAATCCTTTTTCAAGGAAATTGCTATAAATGTAACAAACTGGGACATATCCGTCCACGCTGCCCTGAGCTTCAAACGGTATGGGGGGCATTCATTTCCCTTCCGAACATTAATTCCTGTAGAATTGACTGTGGGGGGACAAAGAATATTTACCGAAGCTTTTGTGGACTCTGGCGCAAAGGACTGTTTTATGGATGCAGAGTGGGCTAGGAGACATTCTATTCCCATCCACCCTCTTTTACATTCATGCACTGTAAGATCTTTGGACGGTCGTCCACTGGGAGCTGGATTTATAACCAAAGTCTCTGAATCATTGACTATGTTCATTTGGTGGTCTTTCTGAGGAGGTCTGGTTTTTTCTTATCAGTTCTCCTGTTTTCCCTATCATTTTAGGATGGGAACATAGGCCTCATATCATTTGGGGAAGTCAGGATAACCCGATCGTCCAGTGGGGCACTGATTGTAAGTCCCACTGTTTGTTGAGTTTGGCGTGTCATCCCGGGCATCAACCTATGGGGGAGGCTGACGCCTGGAGTGATTCTGAGGAGTTTGTCTCACACAATCCTCCTAATCTGGAGAGAGGGGCGGAGGAGGGGTTGGAGTGGGATCCTCAATTTGACTGGCGGCAGTCAGAGGAGGACTGCATTTCGGAGGATTTCTCTGACTCAGAATTAGACATAGAGATGGCAGGTTCCAAGCAGGGTGAGAATTTGGGGGCTGCTCTGAACTTTTGTCTGCCTCCTAATGTTCCTAACGATTATGCTGATCTCGCCGAGGTTTTTAGCAAGAAACGGGCCTCGACTTTACCTCCTCATCGCACGTACGATTGCGAGATCAATCTCGACCCTGGTACTACTCCCCCCAGGGGTTCATTATACTCGCTGTCAGGGCCTGAGCGAAGGGCCATGCGAGAATATATTCAGGAGTCTCTGGCTAATGGACTTATTTGTCCCTCCACGTCTCCTGCTGGAATGGGGTTCTTTTTGTGGGCAAAAAGGATGGCGGCCTGAGACTCTGTATTGATTACAGAGGCTTGAATAATATCACCATTAAAAACCGATACTCCCTTCCGTTGATGAATTCCGCATTTGAACGTCTGCAGGAGGCATTGATTTTTTCTAAGCTAGACCTCCAGAATGCTTATAACTTGGTTCGGATCCGGGACGGGGACGAGTGAAAAACGGCATTTAATGCGCATGACGGGTACTAAGAATATTTGGTCATGCTGTTCGGATTGGTTAACGCCCTTTCCAGGCAGTAGTCAATGACTTCCTTTGAGAGATGTTGGAGAGATTGCTCTTTGTCTACCTTGAAGATATTCTGATTTTTTCTTCAACTCTCTTGGAGCATAAACAACACGTCATCAGCGCTCTAGTCAGCAACCAGAATGGTCGCATTTGCGACAAAGATTTGCGTTTTGTGACTTACATTCTCAGTGCGCAACCTACACTTCATGCACTGTGCGCCTATTCTGGGCAAGGATACACTCCCTAATTATCAGCCACCAGCCACAAATGCTTTTTCTGCAGGTGGGTTGGTGCCATTACGTACATCAGCTAATCATAACTCAGCTGTACTCATGCATCGATGAGAATGGCAAAGCATTCGACCGTTTCACTGTCAGCTGAGTTGTGTGTGCGGCAAATATGTAAAACCTTGTCTGACAATAACGATGTAAATACTCCGCACCATGTGATATTACAAGCACACTAGCTGGTCTGCTTCAGAAGTCCAGTAGTCTATGTATTAGGCTTTTGCTTCGGTGACTAATGCTGCAGATCGGAGAGCAAATTTCATGATATCAGAAAGTGTTTTCATTACCCGTTTTTTATTTCGCTATTTAGATTTTGAGCATTTCTAAGGGTAACAGAAACGCACCTGGAGAGAGAGAACAATATTCAACATTATTAGTGCAAAAAAACAGCTGCTTCGTGACCATAGACTGTTCATGACACAGTTTGAGTCTTGTTGATACCAGTTATGGGCGCTTGCGTCCAGTGGCGAATGGTTTTATTGAGTGTTTCAATATCAATCGCTAATCTTCTATCCTGATGCATTAGGTTGCATGCGCACTTCCACTCTGATCTGAAGTTCCACATGTACATGATTATTCATGCAGCAGTGACGTGCGGTGGAGGTTAGTTTAGTGAGGCAGAAACCACCCCTTTGCTTGATTAGCAATCATATGATTAACTAGTTTAGTAAGACTATTCGGTTGAATGACGGGCCTGTTTAAGTTTCCGCGGCCCAGAGACTAATGGGCAGACATGGGTGAACCAACCAGTCGTTGGAGAATACTCTTCCATGTTTAGCGGCTGACAACCCATCTTCATGGATTCTATTTTTAGCATGGGCTGAATATTCCCACAATTCACTGGGTAACTCCTCCACAGGCCTTTCCTCCTTTGAGGCTCAGTTAGATTATCAGCGTCTGCTGTTTCCTGAGACTGACAGGGATTCTGAGGTTTCTTCGGTCAATCACTTTGTTCAGCATTGTCGGTCAGTTTGGGCCAGGGTCCATTTCTCTTTGTTGCGCTCTGGACAGAAACAAAAGACCGTTGCAGATAGAAGGTGCCGTTCGGCCCCATCTTATTGGGATTGCAAAAAGGTCTGGCTTTCAACGCGGGACTTACCCTTGAGAGTGGATTCACGGCAGTTTGCTCCCCGCTTCATTGGTCCTTTTAAGATTGTGCGAAGGATTAATCCTGTCACAGTCCGGTTGAAGCTCCCAAGATCCTTATGGATCCACCCCTCTTTTCATTTCACTTGTTTGCACTTGCGTACTGGCTCCGGTCGACAAACCTCATCTGCCACTGTAAATGATTGAAGGGGGGCCTTTTTACACTGTGCGTCATATTTTAGCCGAGAGGCATATGGGTCATGGGGCTCAGTTTTTAGTCGACTGGGAGGGTTATGGCCCTGAGGAGCAGTGCTGGGTTCCTTCTGGGGATATCCTGGATCCCACCCTTATCTCAGAGTTCCATGCACGAGGTTCTCTGGGAGCTTCTGGAGCCATTCATTAGGTCGGGGGGAGGTCCAGTCATGGTTTGTGAGGTGTGCGTGTGGTTTATACTTTTCAATGCAGCTCTCATCCCGGGACGATCTCAAATTCCTTAGCTAGAGATTCTTCACCCAGCTGGCTGACTGAGCTGGGGCGGTGCCTTCCCGGACTCTATATAAACAGGAAGTCCAACACGTCTCCTTCGCTAGAGTGTCTGTTTTTAGCTTTGCACTATAGCCAAAGATATCTGTAGTCAGGTTTTGTTTGACTTTCTATCTTCTGATTTTTGGAGTTTCTTCTCCCTTTTTTCTACTTCGCTTTGCTTCCGTGTTTCGGACATCATTCGTCCTTTGGAAGCGCGAGTACTTTCTGTATTATTCTCTGTGTTTGTACTGTGTCCGTGTTGCTCACTTTCTCTCTGGCCATTGCGCCTGGCCTTCTAATTCTACCGGCCATTACAGGAGTACCCTCTGGCTTTGAGTCACCAGGAGATTGGCTCATGTCAGATTATTGATTTGCCACAAGCCTTGTTGGGCCAGTAACCCATGCAATCAAGACTAGAAAACTGTAGAATCATAGTGTCCTAGTTCTGAACTGGAACAAAATTCTGCACTGACTTTTGCTCTTTTTGGATAGGACTGGACACTTATAGACTCGTGCAATAGTACTGGATACAACCAAACTATAGTCGACAGGCAAAATTACAGTTGAAATAACTGGCAAACAGAGGTGCCAGTTTATCACAGTGTAAGGCCAAAGAGAGATAGCCATCATTTAAATATGGGTCTGTCTCAGAAACTGGGCTCATCAGTGGGTACCCATCTAGAAATACTTGTAGTTAATAAATATTTTGTTTTGAATGGTGGCATTTGTTTTATTTGAAATATGATAATCAAATGAATAGTAAACACAAAAATGGGTAGTTTAAAGGAGAATTCCAGTGTGAAATTGACTTGGGCTGTATTGAAGCATGATAATGAGTACTAACTTTTGTCGAATACCCCACCTCCGTACGCACGCAACTTTTTGAAATAAATGGATTTTTAGCCGAAGCTCCCAACAGGCTTACAATGGTTGTGAATCGGGCATTGCATTGCCATGCAAAGAAATCGCTATTTTTTCATTATTAATGCCAGCTGGCCAAAGAATCCGATTGTGTGCAAAACAATATTGTCCCAGATGAGAGAAACAAAGAAAGCTCGAAAGTACTCAGTGCCTCGTTTTAAATGTCATGGCCCTCAGAATTCTACCGATGAAGTGTGGAGCTAATTTAAGCCTTGATAATTGTGGGTGGCACCCGGACTCTATTTAAATCGAAGTTCTGCCTCGCCGCCTTTGCTAGAGTGTCAGTGTTACTATGCACTATAGCCGGTAAGGTCTCTAGCTAGAGAACCGTTTGAGGAATTAGCTGCAAAGATGAAAGCACTAGTTAGCAGGGGAATCTTTCTCTCTTTTCTTCCTCTTTCTGGGCACCGTCTGGTGCTAAATCTTTTTATTTTGGTTCCCGAGATTTTTTCCCTTTTATTTCGCTCTGTCGAGCTCACTCTGCTTCCTTTAGTTCCTGGACGAGATCTTCGTCCATCGGAAGCGCCAGTCTCTCTCTCTCTCCCTTTTTGTCGGTTTGTCTCTCTTATGTTGCTGGACTTCCTTTCGTTTCGGCCGCTGCTTTTGGCGTCTCGAAACACCAGCCATCACAATACCTTTTTTGCTAATCATGTTACACACCTGATGCCAGTTAACTTAATTACTTGCTAAATGTTCTTTCAGCTGATTCTCTTCTGTGTTAATTGCTTTTTCAGCCCTTTTTCTTTGCCTGTGTTCCAACTTTTTTGAGACTTGTTGCAACCAAAAAATTTGAAATATGCTCATTTTATGGATGTAAAATCTCTCAGTTTAAACATTTGAAACGTTATCAATGTTTTATTGTAAATAACATATTGGCTCATGTGATTTGAAAGTCATTGCATTTTATTCACAATTTACACTTTTTTCCAACTATTTCGGAATTGGGATTGTCATAATAATAATAATAATAATGCAGTTTTTATACACAGAAAACTGTAGAGTGATAAAATGCACAGAACTGTGAAAGAGGCTTTGTAATAAAAGCTTTACAGACCCTATAAATTAATAGACAGAAACCATAAATGCCAGAGCAATAGCTTCATAAAATCTAGGTTAAAGCTGAAGAGACAGACTTTTAAAATGAAATTTAATCCTATTACAGGTCCTTAAAAGCCCTTTTAAAAAGAGCACTATTTTTAGAACAGCATTGAGAGCGAGCGAGTACATCAATGTGAGAGTTTGGTCATGTGTTCCATAGTTATCGAGAGCGGGGGTGCTCTTTCTCATAGATTTGAGCTTACGGCGAGGTTACAGCAACCTTTGCAGTCCCATGATTCAGTGTGTGCTGATTTGCTCATATGGGAGAAATCAGGGAGGAACTCTGTTTCTCGGTGGTGTTAAACTATCAAAGTCGAAAAGAGGAGATCTTAAAACCCTCATGGTAGGTTATGATAAACTTTGTGTGTTGTCAAATCAATGTTTTTTTTTATTTTTAAACACATCCTCCTTACTCTTTTCATATACTATTCAAGTTTCCTGGATGACAGAAACAAGTTTCAGTGAAAAAATATTTTCAAAGATACCATCTTTTTTATTTCTATTAAATGTGCATGTATTCAACTGACAATAATATGTGGTTTTTAGAAAGATTATACGATTTTAAAAGACCAGATATTTGAATCCCCGGCAGAGAATTAAATATGATGTTTAAATACACTGTTCCTCGGTTATTCTTCTGGCACAATATAACAAATGCAATTCTTTGTAGTTTATAAAGCTTTGATTTATTTATTTGACTATGAAATGTTGTGTTGCCATTTCAGTTTGTTCTTTTTCAGTGTCCTCCCCTTACAACGCCAAAAAAAAAAAAAAAAAAAAAACTGTGTGACCAATTGAATGTCTTGGATTAAAAACTTCAACCCTAATTCCAAAATAGTTGGGACAAAGTGTAAATTGTGAATAATATCAAAACGCTAAGATTTTCAAATCACACCAGCCATTATTTTATTCACAATAGAACAGAGATAACATAGCAAATGTTAAAACTGAGAATTTCTACAATTTTTTCCAAAAAATGAGCTCATTTCATGGCAGCTACAGGTCTCAAAAAAGTGGGGACAGGGGCCTGTTTACCATGATGTAGCATTCCCTCTCTTTTTAACACAGAGTGGAGGCATCTGGGCATTGAGGAGACAGGTTTCTTGAGTTCTTGGGAATTTGATCCCACTCTTGTTTAATACAGGCTTCCAGCTGCTGGAGAGTTTTGGGTCTCCTTTGACGGACTTTTCTTTAGTTATGCATCAAATGTTCTCAATCGGTGAAAGATCAGGACTGCAGGCAGGCCAGTTCAGCACACGGACTCTTCTACTATGAAGCCATGCTGTTGCAATAGCTGCAGTATGTGGTTTTGCATTGCCCTGCTGAAATACTCAAGGCCTTCCTTGGAATAGATGTCATCTGGAGGGAAGCATATGTTGCTCTAACCCCTTTATATACCTTTCAGCATTCATGGTGCTTTTTAAAACTTGCAAGTGTCCCACACCATATGCACTAATGCATCCCCATATCATAAGAGATGCTGGCTTTTGAACTGAATGCTGATAACAGGAGGAGTGATCTTTCACCTCTTTAGCCCAGTAGACATGACGCCCATGATTTCCATTATGAATGCCAAATTTGGATTTGTCTGACCACAGGGCACTTTTCCACTTAGCTACAGTCCATTTTAAATGAGCCTTGGCCCACAGAACACGGCGACGCTTCAGGTTCGTGCTCAACAATGACTTCTTTTTTACATGATAGAGTTTTAGGTGGCATCTGTGGATGGCACGGCGGACTGTGTTTACAGACAGAGGTTTTTTGAAGTATTCCTGGGCCCATTTAGTAATGTCAATGACAGAATCATGCTGGAGAGTGATGCAGTGGCGTCTGAGGATCATGGGCATCCAGTGAAGGTCTTCGGCCTTGACTCTTAAGCACAGAGATTTTTCCAGTTTCTCTGAATCTTTTGATGATGTTATACACTGACAATGATGAGACCTTCAAAGCCTTTGGAATTTGACGTTAAGAAACATTGTTTTTAAAGTATTCCACAATTTTTTTTTTTTTCACGCAAGCCTTCAGAGGTTGGAGAGCCTCTGACCATTTTACATCTGAGAGACTTTTATAGGAGGTTTATCCATTTTTATAGCAAATCATGTTACACACCTGATGCCAGTCAACTTAACTACTTGCTAAATGTTCTTTCAGCTGATTCTTTTATATATTGATTGCTTTTTCAGCCCTTTTTTGCGTGTGTCCCAACTTTTTTGAGACCTGTTGCAGCCAGAAAATTTAAAATGAGCTCATTTTGTGGATAAAATGTAAAATGTCTCAGTTTCAACATTTGAAACGTTATTTCGGAATTGGGGTTGTATTTTGCAATGATTACATTTTATTTTAATATTATGATGGTATTATAATATATAATTTTCATTTGATATCCCTAGTGATCTTGGTATCTACATTCCCGGGCCTTTGGAGATCCCATTCAGAGGTCTTTCTCCAGACTCAGTATGACTAATACAGTTCAATGAGGTTTTAAAGGTTTTAATTTTCCTGTCAGTGAAATAGCAGTAATAATAATAATAATGCATCAGTTTTATATAGCGCTTTTCTGGGCACTCAAAGACGCTTCACAATGGATACATTATTCATTCACTCACACATTCGCGCTCTGATGGTGGTAAACTAAGTTTCTGTAGCCACAGCTGCCCTGGGGCAGACTGACGGAAGCGTGGCTGCCAGTACGTGCCAACGGCCCCTCCGACCACTACCAAAAATTCGCACACAGCCATACGGGAGTGTTCCTACATTGTGGGGCATATAGGACAGCACAGTCACTGGAAAATTTGGAAATCATGCACAGGCCACTGTAACCCCAAACGTATCAGCAAATGACTAATTTAAGAGAACTGGAATTTTCAAAAATGGTGATGACCTTATATCTTCTCTAAATCTTACACGCCTTAGACAGAGTGATGTAAGAGCTAATATCAGGTTTATGGTTTTGGATTCGTTGCAATAAAAAAAGGCCCTGCCAATTCAGTGAGTTAAAAAAAAAAAACAGCATACAGTATACAAAAACAGCAACTCCATGTTATTCTGCAATTCAATGTTCAACCACACGATGGCGGTGTCTAGGGAAAACAGATTGGGTGGAATGCCCTGAAGTCGCTGTCGCAGCAAATTCAGCCCGGCTGAGCACTCGGAAAGGTCCCCATCTGCTGTCTTCTCAGAATGTTGGATTAAGATGTTACAGAGAAGCCTGTAATCATGGTTTCTGAAACCCTCTGCTATGCTTAGCTCCATCCACAATTTTTTTACGGGCATTCCACTGGAAATCATGGGAGAATATCACCATAACCTCCATTAAACTGATGCTGTCTCTCATTCTGTGGCAAACACGCGTATGTTGTGCCAGTTCTGAAGAATGCTAAATCATCTCTCTGCATTGCACTTAAGCAAAGAGGCCAGTATAAGCCTGGCACAATTGATACGCGGAGGCAAAATGCCACGCTGACAAAAACCGCTCCCTATTGACAGAACAAAAATTATTATTTGAGAGAGATGAACATCACAGAAACATCCAAACTTAACCCTTTTGTTGTGTTTTTTTTTTCTTCTTCTTCTTCTTCTTCTCCTTCAAAAATTCTAATGGAGTGTTCCGGAGCATCATTGCTTTCAATTGTGGCCAGCACCCTCCACGGCGAATAACTGGTTTTACACCTCAGTTACTATATATTGGACGGATAGGATAGTCCGTTGGTATGCACATTTTGTAGCACTAGTGCCTCCTACTGGTCATTTGGGCATGTGTGGGTTGTAGTCTCCGTGTTTGGGTGTTCTCCGCCCTTCGGTGCAATAAGAGTAGTGACTGGGGTGCAAAAACAAGTGGCGGATGACGGGAGAACTACGCTCTCCTGAGGTCGCTGCATGAGTTGTATCTTATCGTGCTTATGCACAGTGCGCTAATGTGATATTCTGAACTGAGGTGGCATTGGAGTTGCCCAATTATTATTATTATTATTATTATCATAAAAACAAAATGGTTTTGTCTCTGACTACAGTGTGTATTATTTCAAGTATATGTGGCCTTGTATTCTGAGAAAATCTAAAGTATGTGGCCAGGCATTCACAAGACATTTGTGTGGCGGCCTTTTAATCTGCAAAGCTATTCGAACCTCAGTATAAACGCAGAGTGGAACGAAATCCCTGAAATGAAGTGTGAGTGTGGTTAATATGGTTTGAGGCTGGAATTTTCAGAGAAGAGGACAGATAATCTTTGTGAGAGCTGCCTCTCTATACTGCGTTCTGTGTGGAAAGTCAAGCCTGCATTTTTCATGACCTGCATTCACTGTAACACAGCCAGGATACGAGACATGCAGCTCAACTTGGACACACATTAAATAAACTGTGACAACAAATCATGTGACACAGAATGATGAATTGCAATAAACTGTATTGAATATGCAAAATTGGTAACAGTAACAGTTACTGAAGTTCCAGATTGAAACCATTGAGCGCTTATGCAGCCTTTCATGATGACTGCGCAAGTTGGTGTTAAACTGTGCTCCACAATCAATTCACTCTACTTAAATTTTGCTCAGCACAATTATTAACAGGCCTGTACACAATCAGTACGAAAGCATGAGTCCTCTGGGCCTTGATGTTCCCTTTTTAGAATGGTTCCTCCCTGTTCACTTCATATGGTCTCTTGTAATCGCAACGGCGTGAGACAGGCTATAGCGTGTGTGTGTGTGTGTGTGTGTGTGTGTGTGTGGGGGGGGTGGGGGTGGGTTAACGGTTCAATCAATGAAGAAGGAGTACATATTAAAATCTGTAGGAAGCAACGCTACAGGGACAATTGACATCTTATGGCACAAAGGCAAGCCCAAGCAGCCCGCACGTGCCCGAAAGGGGCGGGGCAGCAAATGTCATTCACTTTGAGAGGTGAACTCCATCTTTTCTCGGTTTAATGCTTAACAAACATTGAATAACTTACTCAAACGATCAATTTCTGAGCATTTACTATACCCGCATCACAAGAAAGGACTGGCATTGTATGATTTCTTATAACATTGAATGCGTGCCGTGTTTCCATTACTGATCTTAGATGCAACACGTAACCTCAAGTTGAACTAAAACAGTTTTCATCAATTGGAATTACTGATCGAATGTGTTTCGAGTTCAGAAAAAGCCCAAAAGTTCCGTTGCAATGATAATAAAAAAGACTTCTTACAATGTTTTTATGGTTACTTTCCTGCAGAAAATGTTATTCAATAAATGAGTGCCGGCTATTTGTGCATGAACAATAATGACGTGGGTAAGAGGAGGTTTCTGCATTAATTTAAAGTGTTTAAACATTTCCGCTTACCTTCAGGTCGTCAAGGTTCTGCAGAATTTCCTTTCCACCGGTTATTTTTATTTCTATCCCCACATTCTTTTTCTCTTGGTCTCCAGGGGTATCTACAGTAGACTGGGTACTTTTTGAGTTATCCCGACTCTCTGACTCCTGGGGTGTTTCCTTTTTAATCTTTTGGGTTCTCGCTCGCTGTCCCACAGTCAAAGCGCCGAAGTCAATGGTTTTGCTCTCGTAGGCGCCCTCAACATTGCAAAACATACCACCATATTTTTGCCGGGGTACCTGGTCCGCCGTTCCCGGCCGAGCGAGATAAATCGGCAAGTCATCCTCCTTGTCCCAGTTGCGATTACGCTCGGCCATTGTCTGTCTGTGCACCTCTGAGGAGAGACTGCGATAGGAGTCTTCAAATTATCCCGAGGGAGGCGGTCTACTGATACACGCGCAGCGGCAGCGCAAGTGGGAACTGACTAACCCTGAGGTGGCAGCGCTGCCAATGACGCCGAAGTCATAACATCAGTATATTTCGCTTGTCCCCCCTGTTATTGGGCTGGTTGGCTATCTGAGCGGGCTAAAGACTTGTTAAGAACCACTTTACATGTGTTACTAAATTCGAACAATGCAATGGCAGATGAGAATGCAAGTTGCCAAAGGTGTGAAAATGACTCGGTCTAATAGTGAATTTTATCATTACGACCGAATAATAGCCTATGATTATATTAAAATGTTGAGAATGGTATTGGAACGTGAAAAATGCGATATCCAATGACAATAAGCCGGGTTGTCCTTATTATCATTGGGCGAAACAGGAATGCGCAATTTCGTCACCTTTTACACCTGTGCAGTTGCTGTCCGTTCAGCACCACACTAAAAGCACACCTGGAAGCTGGGAAGCTTCCTTTCAGTGACTTCTGAAAGTGCTTGTGAAACACAGTGTCTTCACTGAGATGATGATGGAACTGTGTCAATGACAACTTCCACCCACTGGCTCTGATTATTCAGCAAGAAAGGGACAGTGACTGATTCAACGCGAGGAAAAAAACTAACCTGCGGCGGGTGCCTGCCTTTTACAAAAGTGCAGCTGGTGTCGGGCTTCCTCACCCCATGTGAGCGAATGGAGTAACATTTCTCCGCGAGAATAACTAATCAAGTCTCAATTAATGTGACCTGTCCCTGAGCAAACGAGTCTGTCAGACAAGGTTGCGTAATCCTCCGGCCTCACTTACAAACAGCTACAGCAGCAACAGAATAAATATGGGGCAAGATTTTAAAAAAGGGCGTAGCGAGAGCTATCTTAGAATGCACATAACTCAATCATAAGTCAATTTGTTGACGCCAAGTTCCACAGATTGCTCAAGGTAGGGAAATGACCATCTTTTTAGGACTAATTTTCGGCATTACCTTTATTTGGGAGAGCCAACTAGACTATAATGAATTTGTTCATTAGATGTTTCCAAAAACTCCTCACCCAGGGGATAAAACAGGACTTGTTCGTCCTTGATCATTTTTCACTGTCTAAATTTTTTGCTATCAGAATTCAACATTTTACACAGACCTACTGGGTTGAAGCTTAGTCTGGACCAAACACATTTAAGGCGACATTAAACTACACTAAATGGAATCAGCTTGCTAAATGATTAAAACGAAGGTCAGTTGTCTTTGTTGAAATACAGATCTGTTGTCTTTGAAGTATTAACCTCTGACTTTAATGCAACTGACCCATTATAGCCTTGAAATAAGCAGCCATTTGCCAATAGGAACAAGCCGTGTTTAATGGCAATTGGTGGTGGTAAGCGAGTTCGGGCATGCCACAATAAGCTTCCTTATTGGCACAATTGTATTGATTGCTTAAACAAGACAGATGCTTAAACAAAAGGGATATTATTAAAGGGGGTCGGGGCTGACCCAGGCAAAAACCAAGCAGATGTTGACCACTAGTTGGTCCTCATAGTCCTGTGAAATGCACAAGACATGTGTCACACCCTGACACCCCAGGATTTTAAGGAGGGTGCCAGGGCGCGGAGTGGAGAGGAGAGGAAGACTCAATTGCAGGGACGTGGAGATGATTAAATAATGGGTGAAGGGATAACAAAACAATACAAAACTTTAACAGAACATAAAAGGAAGTGCACTAAACACAACAGGGAAATCCAGAGAAAGGCTACCTTCCTCAATGAGGGAAAATTGAGGCAGAAATACTGTATGGGAATTAATTACTAAAAGGAAAATAGGTGAGGACTCTGTAATCGAGTGGTAAATAGATTGATTTGCATATTTTTTATTCTCAAGAATGTGTTACACCCTGAATTCTCTGTTTTCCTTCATGGAGCAAAAGCACTATATTTCAGTTTTGGAGGGACTGCTAGTTTTTTTTTGTACATCCACACTCAAATACTGATGTCACTGATTGGCTAATGGATCCAAGCATCTCATCTCCAACACTAAAACTACCAACGACAGAAAGAAAGAAAAAATCTCACATCTGTGACCCGGAAGGACTCAGTCAGACACCCCTACTCCTAGTTTACACATTGCAAACCACCATCTCTAGACCTCCTCGAAAGGGATCTACAGGTTAATCATGCATTTAAAGACCTGTGTGCAAGATGTACCCAAGTCAGTAAATATCACTTTTGTGATTTTGGGGGTCAAAGTTTTCAAAACATGTGGCAGATATATATCCATGCCAAAACACAGAATTAACCCTGCTTGGTGTCAATAGAGCTTTCAGTCAAGGTATCCAATACAACATAATGTACGATTCAGATTTCAGTCAAGAGTTGCACCTCAAGTTTCGATGACTAGCGTAAAATGAGGCTGGATTTGCATCTGCAATTTTTATTCCACGTTCCATGGAGATAAAAATGTGCCTCAGTTGCTTAGATTAAGGACTCGCCTCACCTTTGAATTCACAAAAACCATTAAAGAAAAACATATTGTTTAACCTGCACAAAGTCTGAGCCCAGGCTTCCTTAAAACTTCAAAGTTGAAGGAACGTGAGAAGAGGCGAGGCCATTTAAATTATTGGGAATTCCTTATTTTCAAAGTTGTCAAGTCAAAGATTTTTTTTTTTTAAATGCTGAGATTTCAACTTCCTGAAATCTAGCTGAAATTACAAAGGTCCCAACTATTTTTATGGGGTAATGTCTTGTCTTCCAAGTACACTAGACTTAAAATTTTATGGCAGCCTGAACTTAAAATTTTTAACATTTAAACAAGCTTAATTTTCCTATATAATACAAGCCTTGAATTTACAAACACCAGTTCCAATAAAGTTGGGACCTTGTGTGAAACATGAATAAAAACAGAATACAATGATTTGCAAATCCTTTTTGGCCTTCAAAGACAAGATATTTAATATTCAAACTGATAACTTTTTTTTTTTTAATTATTCACTCATTTTGAATTTGATGCATGTAACACATTCTAAAAAAAGTGGGGACAGGGGCATGTTTACCACTGTGTTACATCACTTTACCTTTGAACAACACTCGGTAAGCATTTGGGAACTAAGGACTCTAATTGTAAAAGCTTTGTAGGTGGAATTCTTTCCCATTCTTGCTTGATTTATGGCTTCAGTTGCTCAACAGTCCGAGGTCTCCATTGCTCTCCATTACTGTATTTTGCACTTTATAATGTGCCGCACATTTTCAATGGGAGACAAGTCTGGACTGCAGGCAGGCCAGTCTATTACCCGCACTCTTTTACTACGAAGCCATGCTGTTGTAACACGTGCAGCATGTGGCTTGGTGTTTTCTTGCTGAAATAAGCAGGGGCGTCCCTGAAAAAGATGTTGTTGGAGGATTGGCAGCAAATTGTCGGCTGAGGATTAATTAGGTCTATCTGCGATTTTTGTGTTTTCGAGGATTTTGTGATTAAAGATTTGGTAATAAAAATATCCCCTTCAGGTTTTTCCAAATTAAAAGATTTTTTGCCCTAAACAATTACAATACGACGAGACTAAACTGGTCTTATTTACATACCCCTATTTGTCTGGCAGCATTGAATTCTGGGGACCCAATTTTGCAGATCGGCCATTGTAACTTTAGAATTTGTAAAATTCCAGTGTTACTTTGGTCTACCCGCAGATTACAGGTTTTAAAAAATATGGAAATGAATTGAGTCTCTTAAAACCGCATTTTAAAGAAACCCCAATGTTTATTAACTAATAATACTTATGAAACAACTTTTCAAACACTGTCACAGTGAAAAAGGTATACAAGATTAACACTTTTTAGGCCTTTTTCAACATGACCTTGTAATGAGAGAGAAACATTCATGTGTGAATGATCTCACATCAAGGAAATATGAACACTATAACTGTGAACAACCTAAAGTATATAAACAAAGTAATTTTTTGACCCTGCCAATTTCTCTGATTGATCGAAGCCTTTGGGTCATTATTCTTCACTCTGATCTGCATAGAAAAGGTAACCTTGATCTCAATTTACATGATTAACTTGACAAAGCATAATTTTTCAGCAAATCGTTTAAGTTTCAGCAAATAACCCTCTGCTCAATCTGAGTTCTCAAAGCACTCACCTAAATGAGGAAATGTAGCAATTTCTCTCAACTCTGCTTCAGTAAATATCTTCTTGGCAGCCATTTTGTCTCTGAGGCCTGAGGTAATGTGATGCGACCCCTCTAATATTATTGGTTAATTGCAGATAGACCTACTTAAAACTTGGTGATGCAGCAAATTTGAAAATAGACCCTTCTAATATTGACCTTTGACATGAACTGAGTGCTTATCTAAGCAGGGTCATAACCTAAAATAGACCTTGTTTACTTAAAAATCCTTATGACAGAATATCTCAAAATATTCACAAAAATGCAGATAGACCGAGTTAATTCTCAGCCGACGATATGTTGCTCCAAAACCTGTATATACCTTTCAGCATTAATGGTGCCTCAACAGTGCAAGTTACCCATGCTATGGCCACTAACACATCCCCATACCATCACAGATGCTGGCTTTTGAGCCTTGCGCTGATAACGATCTAGATGGTCGTTTTCCTCTTTAGCCCAGAGGACACGACGTCCATGATTACAAAAAACAATTTGAAATGTGGACTTGTCAGACCACAGCACACTTTTCCTCTTTGCATCAGTCCATCTAAGATGAGCTCAGGCCCAGAGAAGCCAACGGCGTTCCTGGGTGTTGTTGATACAGCACCCTACATAATTATTGGCAGCCCAATAATTGGTTAAGATTTGTTCTTTAGCTTCAAATAAATTCAGTTTTTTTCAAAATAATATAGGACCACAGTGAAAAAAAGAGGAAAATCCAAGCTTTAATTGAAGTGCATTTATTCAGTGGGGAAAAAATCCCACATTAAGAAACAATTCTTTTACATCAAATCATGTGTGCCACAATTATTAGCACCCCTGATGTTAATACTTTGTACAACCCCCTTTTGCCAACAAAACAGCGCCTAATCTTCTCCTATAATGTTTCACAAGATGGGAAATACAGAAAGAGAGATCTTCGACCATTCCTCTTTGCACAATCTCTCTAAATCATCCAGTGACCTGGGTCCTCTCCTCTGCACTCTCCTCTTCAGCTCACTCCACAGGTTTTCAAAGGGGTTTCTGTGTAGATTTGGCCACATGTTCAGGGTCATTATCTTGCTGAAAGACCCAGTGACGACCCATCTTCAGCTTTCGGGCAGAGGCTACCAGATT
Organism: Gymnothorax reevesii; assembly: GCA_029721435.1. Taxonomy (NCBI): domain Eukaryota; kingdom Metazoa; phylum Chordata; class Actinopteri; order Anguilliformes; family Muraenidae; genus Gymnothorax; species Gymnothorax reevesii. The sequence goes on along the minus strand of CM056578.1, from coordinate 11,353,872 downwards.
TTGATTTAAAATGTCCTGGTATTTCAAAGCATTCATGATGCTATGCACCCTAACAAGGTTCCCAAGGCCTCTGGAAGAGAAACAGGCCCACAGCATCCCCGATCCTCCCCCATACTTCACAGTGGGCATGAGGTGCTTTTCTGCATACTCATCTTTTGTGTTCTGCCAGACCCACTGAGAGTGTCTGTTGCCAAAAAGCTCTATCTTGGTTTCATCTGACCAAAGCACACGGGCCCAGTTGAAGTCCCAGTACTGCTTAGTGAACTCCAGATGTTTGCGTTTATGATTGTGAGTGAGAAAAGGTTTTTTCCGTGCATGCCTCCCAAACAGCTTGTTGGTATGTAGATGGCGCATTATGGTTGTTTTGGAGACTTTGTGACCCCAAGATGCTACCATTTGTTGCAATTCTTTAACAGTGAGCTTTGGAGAACTTTTTATTTCTCTTACCATCCTCCTCACTGTGCATGGTGGCAAAATAACCTTGCGTCCTCGTCAAGGCTTGTTTACTACTGTTCCAGTTGTTTTAAACTTCTCAATGATTCCTCTGACAGTAGATATGGGCAGGTGCAGGCGAGTGGCTATTTTCTCATAGTCATTGCCTGACTTGTGAAGGTCGACACACATCTGCCTTACTTGAATGGTTTGATCCTTTGTCTTTCGTGTTGAAGAGTAGATGAGAGAAATGGCCTCTGCGTCATTTCGTATTTGTAACCCAGGGAAACAGGATTTGATGATTTACTAATGAAATGTTCCTAGATACTCTGATCAACTTTGTAGATTACTGTAGAAATGACAGAAATACTTCAATTACATTTATTTCCCAGGAATTGTGATAATTGGTGCCAATAATTGTGCAACAGGTGATTTTATGAAAAATAATTATTTCTTTGTCAGGGAATTTTTTTTACCCCTTAAAATTCACTTGAGTTGAAGGTTACATTTTTCTACAATTTTCAGTGTGAGAGTATGCTTCTGCAATAAAAACTGAATTTATTTTAAGGCTTTTAACACATCTTAACCATAACAATAATTATGGAGGGCGCTGTATATGACTTTCGGTTTGCATGGTAGAGTTTTAACTTGCACTTGTAGATGTAGCGACAAACTGTGTCGACTGACAATGGTTTTCCGAAGTGTTCCTCAGCCCACATGGTAATATCTTTTACAGAATGATGTCAGTTTTTAATGCAGTGCCACCTGAGGGACTGACGGTCACGGGCATCCAATGTTTGTTTTCAGCTTTCCCGCTTACATGTAGAAATTTCTCGGGATTCTCTGAATCTCTTGATGATATTACTGACCCTATATTGAAATCTCTAAATTCCTTGCAGTAGCACATTGAAAAATGTCGTTCTTAAACTGTTGGACTATTTGTTCACGCAGTTGTTCAAAAAGTGGAGAACCTCGTGCCATTGCTTGTGAACAACTGAGCCTTTTGGGGATGCTCCTTTTATACCTAATCACGACACTCACCTGTTTGCAATGAACCTGTTCACCTGTGGAATGTTCCAAACAGTTTTTTTGAGCATTCCTCAACTTTCCCAGCCGTTTGTTACCCCCGTCCAAGCTTTTTTGGAACACGTTGCAGGGATTCAAAATGAGTGAATATTTCCAAAAAGCAATAAAGTTTATCAGTTTGAATATTAAATATCTTGTCATTGTAGTGTACTCAATTGAATATAAGTTGAAAAGTATTTGAAAATCTTTGTATTCTGTTTTTATTCATGTTTTACACAACATCCCAACTTCATTGGAATTGGGGTTTGAATCAGCTTTCTTGAGCCGTTGCATTTTCAAATATTCCAAGTCATTGCAGAACCATGACATCACTCTGACCGGGAGCTGTGTCCATTTGATGACTGCATGATGTCACTTCTTAAAATAATTCTTGAATTGAAAACACTGCTTAACAGTTCAACAGCAGTGAAAGATGATTGAGGGTGATGTGTCATTGGGCTCTGAGACAGACTATTGTACAATGAATAAGAGTGGCTAACAACCATGCAACTTTATCCCATATTAGGTTATAGCAGCATTTTGAAGAAATGTAACAGCTGTTTCCTATTGAAACGTACACCTTTGGAAACATTTTCGCCCACTTAAGAGAGCTTTCATCATTTATCAAAATAAATCATTCCTCACACTTGCATGATAGAGCTTAACCCTTCTCAGCAAGCTATTCTTCTAAAATGTTTTGGCTAGCTGGCAAAACTTCATTGAGAAATCTTTTGCTTCTATAAAGAGTTTAGTAATTCATTGCTCAATTTTTACTGTCAAGATTGCTGTATGAGAGCAGTTCATGTCTTACGTGTTGCAAAAGTTTTGTTGCCATAGAGACAAGAGCAAAAACAATCTATTGCCGCAAGCAAGGATCTGTCAGAGTAAATAAGTATCTGACCATGTTTTGGCGGTCTCCTATTACCCACTAACACACTGACAGAAAAGAAAAAGGTTTTTAGTTCAAGTAATTAATTTAACGAAATTTTTGCAGTTATGGATAATCTTGGCTGGAGAAATTACTGCATCAAGTTTTTATACACAGTTAAGAAGAAAAGACTTGCCTAAAGCTAAATAATTTAAGATTGTAAAGATAATGTGTAGAATTTCACATAAATAGCCTTAAAGGTTTCTAAGCTGGTGGCCATGAAACCTATGAGCGCTGCAGCTTATATACATTTACCTACTATTTCCACCCCTTGGAACTCTGTTAGATTCAATTTGCTTTGAAGACTTACCCAGTAAAACACTGATGGTTAAACCTCATTTAAGCAGATACATGCTGCTAATTACAATTCATTATGAGGAATCACCTCTCTGTAGATGCCATTGCAACTGTGGTTAAGAAATGTCAAATTAAAAGCAATTTTGCAGGCCTACTTCCAACATTTAACCCACACTCTGCATATGCACTCAACGTTTTTCAGTGTTTGATAGACATATCCATGATGGAAATTAAACATTTATAAGGGATTACTTTGGTCAATCACGTTTTCAAGAGAATATTATAAGTTACGCTGTTTTTTAGGGGGCCGATGCAGAAATATATGTGCTCAGTAAATGCCCTGCCATTTACTGATCCCTTATATTTCCGTATTGGCCCTCTAACAAACTGGCCCAATTCCAATCCGGCCCCTGAAGACTGAAGCCCTGGAACCTCACTAACTTAACCGACGTCAGCTGTAAGGGACTGAGTCTGAGAGGATTCCAGATCCTGTAAATTGGAACGGAACAGCGCTTACCCCCTTTCACAATTAGATTTGACCAGACTGCAATAATCACAAACTACACGCAGTTGTAACAAGGAACGTTAATATTTACACGTAAACCCTTTCTTTCTTGCTCCTTCCATTATGTCAATCGGATCGCTCTTTGGTTTACTTCCGTTCTTTTTTTTTTTTTTTACATTTCCGGTATTCCCACGGCATCCCCCGTATTTGACTTCACAACGCTATGAACTGTGGGTAATTTCCTTACCAAAGTTACAGTAAGGGCGCAGTAAGGGCTCATTCACGGACTCACTGACTTGATGACAATGGAACAGCCCTCACACACTCACGGACTTCCCGTGAACGCGCCTCTAAGTCAGTGAGTCCGTAAGGGGTCGGATTGGAATTGGGTCACCGTGTAACAAATTTATGCCACAAGGCCCTTTTTTGCACAGGCATTCCATTTCGGCTGCTCCAGAGACACTAAGGGAGATAATCTACTCGCAGACCGTGTACGGGCTTGAAGACATAATATGGGAATATAACAGGGTTTCCACATGACTGCTTTCGACCAATGCCATTCAAGTATTCTTGTCTGAGGTGGGATAATAGCCTTTAAACAAACAAGCTGTGTTTGTGGAACACTGATGCCCCCGGCGGCAGGTTAAAGTATTGCAGGTTAAAGTTTTTTTCCGCTGCAGACAAACAGACAAGATAGACGGACGGACGAAAGAACGGACAGACGGACAGGTGAAAAACTATATGTCCCTAAATCTTCAATTCCAGGGGCATAAAAATAATTTCAGAGTTTGTACATAACGGACTATTGAGATCAAAAAGTGTTACCTACTTTACCCATGTGGAAAAGAATTTATTCCATTATCAAAGTATCACCTGAACAACTAAACTGCAATAATGAAATTACTGGAAACATGTCACCAAATAATTCTCAAATATGAAGTCAAAATAAATTCTCAGGGCGCTACTCACTAAATCCAGTTTCACAACTCTTTGTCACGAGCGCGGTGGATGCAGCTACATTACCGGGTAAGTTTTTACCTAGAATGAGATCTTAGAGAAGATTTAACGCATCTGTCAGGGGTTGAAACAAACCATTTCCCAAGTAAATTGACTAGAACAAAAGACTGATTCTGGTTTTGCATTGAAATAGTAGGCTAAGGGGGCTAATTTGGTTGCCATACAATGGCCTCTCAATAACAGCTACTCTGAGATGTTGAAGGCGAGGGTGGGCGGTGTGCACATACTCCCTGGCAGTCTTATTGACTAACTGGCTTTATTTATTTGAAGCATGGCCTCCAACTCTGAGATGAAAGGGTTTCTTTCTTATCAAGGCCCATTTCAGAATCCACTATCAGAAGCTTAAATGTCAGCACCTTAGTTCACATCTCTGGGCTTCGCATCAAGGGAACAGCAATATACTGTTGACTGTTTATATACTTAAGTTTGCTGCAAAACTCAAACACACATACACACCTATATACACACACAGCTCCCCATGGCTCAGTGTCTAGCCAAACCAGTGCATCCACTCAGGAACTAACAAACTCAATGACTACACACAGATACTGGTCACAATTTAAGAAGCCACAGCTGTGGAACTGTTAATAGCCATTTAAACCAGAGTGTGTCACCTTGTGTCTACATAACAAGGTCAAACATTCAAGGGTAGGTAAACTTATTATCAGGGCCAATGGGGTATTTTAGTTATCACTATGATTTAAAAAGGAGCCAAACACCTATGTGAAAATAAATGACTTCACATGATCACTATCGTTAAATAAAAGATGAAGTGATGAATCATATTTTCAAAATAAATGGTAATATTTCACAAATTCAGCAAGGGTATACAAACTTTTGTCGTAACTGTATGTCCTTGGACTGTGGGAGGAACCCCATGTTCCCAGAGTAACCCCGCATCAATGCACAAGTTCCTGTAAGAAAGGTCCGCCGACCTTCTGTCTGCGAGGCAAGAGCAGTACCCACCGCAAAACCGTGCGAACAGGGAGTGAAGAATTGTTAGGGGAAGTCGTAAGCAAATCAACCAACTGAGCGGCCTTTTCTGAAGTCACCTGCTCCAAAATTTTGAGCTCAGTCTGTGGCGTGGGGCCAAAAAAGTGAATGGACAGATCCTGCCAGACATTGGGTCATTAAATATAGATGCACACCGCAATGGTGATGAGTGCCTCTTTACAACAAAAAAAGAGGACATAATCGCAGCTATAGTGCCGCAAGTGCTCTTTTTCAGAGGTTGCTGATACTTCAATAGGTGCATTCAAAGGATGTCATTGATAGCCTGCAGGTTTTAGGCCTACACTATGCATTCTAAACCTTATTCATATCAAAAGGCATATAGAAGCACCAACAAAAGATTATATAGGCTAACACTAAAGCAACTGAACATCACCATGAAGTCCTCACATATAGGCCCAGAAGACAGTAGGATAATGTCTTTAGGCTACCTATGATCTCTAAACAGATGTTTTTAAAGGATCAAAAAAGAGAATTTTAAGCTAAAATTGATAGCTACAAAGCCCCGCTATTGCGTTGCGCACCTGTATGCCGTCCTTTGTGGAACGCTACACCTGAAAATCGAATCGAGCCGGATTGTGTGCTCTGGCCACCACGTATCGAGTAACATCACGGCAAAGGATGAGATGAATAAATAATACAGTCCATTCTGTGTCTGCGGGCTGCATTCAGGACCACCTGCTTCCGTTTGTGATGAACGAAGCGCCTGCCCTATTATAGGGCAGAAATCAAATTACGAGCGTGTGCTGGAACCAAGGTCTACTCCGCAGAGTGTGCTCCGGGCTCCGCTTCATAGCAAACCCTAATCATCATTATTCACAATCAGTAATAATTTCCCCTGACTCATATGCCGTGTGGTGTCCGGCGTCTGCAACGTGAAATCATTTCTACGACAGATCGAGACCAGGCAGCACACTGTTGTTCACATCAGTTAGCTGGTAAATTATTTCCCCACTTCTAATCATGGGCAATATTTTCCAACAGCAAATTCCATCTTGGTAAATCAGACGAGACTTAGTGGTTGAAGTAATGCAAGAAAACACTCTTGGCTTTAATATATATACAGAAGTAAGAGATAACCAGCTAATTGGACATATAACTATACGAGATTTGGTTCATGCAATGAAAGTGTTATTTTGGCGAGGTCAGTTGCAAGGCATCTACTACAGTCAGCCCTTTAATCTTCAGCACATTTTACTCCTCTGGCAACAACCCAGTCTGCTCAGATCAAGCTTTCCTCATCCAAACTGTGGGATGAAGACATTTGGGGGGGATATACATAAACAAGCAGAACAAGAGGCACTTTTCATCTCCCGGCTTGGAATCACTCATCTCCATGGCTGCAGACGCAGACACAAGAGGTCTCTTATCGGTGATGAACAGCACTTATTAGGCTGCTGGCAATGAGAACAAAGGAATAATTTCCACTGCACAAAGTCAGATAAAGTCTCCTGCTTACGCCTGCACTGTTTTTTCTATGATCACAAAAAGGTCAGGGGGTAGAGTGTGGTTTTCTCAAGATGATGTTGGAGCTCTATTTATCAAAATTTATTAACTTTGAATTTCACAATTTTTGGAAGCAACTCTGCCTCCGTGAATTTTTTTAGATGTTCCAAAAGCCATTGCAGAATAGCATGTATGTTAATTATTGCAAATGAACCCTTGCATCACATATACAATGGTCATCTAGTTCACCATAACTCTGCTCTTCCACCGCAACTTCTAGACACAAGCACAGAAGAAATTTGAAAAGAGAAGGCCATCAACTTTTATTTCTATCCATTTTTTTTGTGGGAAGCTTGAGAAAAAAGAGATGGGTCCAGAGTAAGTTCCTGCTGGAAGACAGAGCTGAACGAAGCAAACATATCAGGGCTTTCTGCATACAACTAGCCAAAGAGAAACACACAAAAATGAGTTGTGTGATTGATATCGAGATTAAGGCAATTACTAGCATAATATTACTTTCGCTCTGTCAAAATATAGGACAGGACAGGGGAATTATTTACTCCGTATGGCACTGCAAAAACCAGAAGGCAATCCAATCTCAGTCTTATATTTTTACCTAAAAACCATACTTCATTTTCTTTTTAGCTAAATTCTTTTTAGCTACATAGTTAAATATCACCAGGGGTCCAAGACTATCTGATTTATTTTCAATAAATTTAAATGGGGCAAGAAAAATGTACTTGACAAGCAAGCAAATATTTTCGACCTTTTCAACTAAAAACTAAGATTTTATGTCTTATTGCAGGAATAAAAAATGCTTGCGATGACAGGCTTTATATCTTTGCAGGGAAGGGCATAAGAAAACCTAGGTCTAGGTCGTTTGGACTCTGTACCAGTTGGACCGTGACTGAATGGACCAAGACCATTTGGACCCAAACCAGTTGAACCCCAGAACCTACCCAGTTGGACCCCATGCTGTCTGGACCCGAGTCCCTAACGCTAACCCTAACCCAACTGGTCAGAGGTCCAACTAGTCTGGGGTCTAACTGGTTTGGGATACAACTTTTCTGGGGTCCAAATGGTATATAGTCTAAACAGTTAGGGGTCCAACTGGTCAGGGTCAAACTTGTATGGGTCCAACAGGTGCAGAGCCCAAATGACCCCTTCCCAGAAGACCTAACTTCTACCCGTGACTTCTGAAGATTAACGAATGAGGCACAAGACAGCACTCTCCGCCAAGATTCCTTTCCCCACAGAACACGTGTGCTCCTCTGTTTCTGAGCTCCCAAACAATTTTTCCCAGGAGCGCAACATCAGTTATAAGTGGGAACTCTGTATAGCCCTGCTACAGAACATGTACATGGTGGAATTTTATGTGAGGGGTTAGCTAAATAATGCAAAGAAAATCTTGAGTACGAGGGAAAGGGACAGAGTATCAGATACCTCGACTTTCTCAATTTTCAGCGAGGTGTAAAACAAGCTGGTCACATGACATAAGTACATCCATGCTTGTGACCACGCAGTTGGTGGCACTCAGTGTGGTAAATCGAAAAAAGTAAATACCACTACAGAATTCTACAGCCATTAGTTCAAGACCAAATATTTGTGATGCGACAAAACCGCTGTAAGATGTTAAATAGAAGGGTCATCAGATGTCAGACCGTTGCCTATGCCAGCGGCTCGACACACCACTTATCGCACGTGCTGTTTGAAAACGCTGCAAGGGGTTGCCGGTTGTAGCACGTCGTACAATAAATCTTCAGCTTGAACTGGACTAAAGGGTTGCGCCGCGCAGTTAATGTCAGTGACCCACAGTCATGTTAGGTGAAGAAGGTCAGCATATCTACACAGAGAGAGGGACTCCCAGAGACTATCAGATATTTATACATAGAATCCCATCTGTGTGATTTTTGCTAGTATGACATACAGTAATTATTCACCGTCAAAAGTAAAAGTGAAAAAAAAATGGGGGGGGGGGGGGGGAACAACAGTCTTTCAATTTGAGAATTATACACATTACATTTCAGAAAAAAATGTTCATTTTGCAGCCGTCACGACAATAAAACATAACAGAGCAATTCAAATAGGCTGGAGTTAGAAAATTGCTGAGTGATTCTACTGCTCAAGCTGCAGTGAAGGGGAAGTATTTGGGGAACAAGTATGAGGCTAAAGGTATTAAACACAGTCATATACATATCAACAGGAGTATATTATACAACAATTCAGATCAGGTTGGCATCTTCAGGAGAAATATCATATGCGGTTTGATATACAGGGAGTGTTTAAAAAAGAACACAGGCAATAAATGCCTTCAGTCTCGTCAATTTTCCTTTTTTTAAAAAGTAAAAGACGGTGGTTTCGGTTGAAGGAGTTGGGAAGGGGGGAACGCAGGAGCCGACCCTGTCAGTCTCTTTCTTTCTCTCTTCTTTCATCCACTCTTTCCCTCTCACCATATCCGCTTACTGAGAACGGAAGGATCATCCATCTCTTCTTCTGTGTTTCGTTACAGGGCCATGAGCTACCTCTGCTCTGTGGCCTGTGTGTGTTTGTAAGAGAGAGCATGTTTTCGTGTGTTTGTGCCTGAGAGAGAAAGAGTGTGTGTGTGTGTGTTTGTGAGAGAGTGCGTTAGAATGTGTCTGCATGTGTGTGTGTTTATGAGAGAGGGAGTGTTAGAATGTGTGTCATGTTTGTGAGAGAGCACGTGCATGCGTTGACATCTGAGCATGTCAGCGTGTGAGAGTTAGAGTTTGTGCGCGTGTCTGTGCGTGTGAGTGCATGGGGGCGTCCGAGAGTCCGTGTGAGAGATAAAGCAGGAGAATGAGAGAGAGAACCCCACACGTTAAAAGAATAACAGAGGTATATAAAGGGCATTACGATCAGTCTTTGTATTGGAGAGAAGGGCTGTATCATATGAGAGAGGCCTGGAGTCTTCATGGCTTTACCGACGCTGTGTTACAGTGTGGAGACGCGCGGTCAGGTGGTGAATACAGTCGCTCCCTGCATGGCAGGGATAATGGGCGTCTCCCAGCTTTGGTTTTCTTCGTTTCTGAGATGGGCTTGTTTTCCGGACCAAGGGGGGGTTCCACCAAATTAAAAATGTTCCTGGTGGGCAAGTGGCACAAGGTCCGGCCATTGGAGCGTAGGGTGGAACTTCTGAACGAATGGGCTTCAAAGAATCAAGTAAAGCTCCACCCAACGCCCGTCTGTTTTCATTACAAATCCAGTCAGGAGCGGCCTCTCCACCGCGACACACGAGAGCTGCAAACGAGGCACGAGTTCATTACGAGACGGTGATGATGTTTCCACCCCCGCCATACCGTCTGTGGAGGGAGAGAGAGAAAAAACAACCAGCACATGACAGAGTGTACGACACATGCGTGACCGAGCCTCTGTTACTGCATATATACCACGTTAAAGCTGATGAAACACAGACTGGTGAACCCAGAGGATGAGCAATGAAGGCCAAATATGGTGTGACAAAAGTTCACACACACACACACACACACACACATACACATACACACACACGCACACGCACACACACGCGCACACACGCGCACACATGCGCACACACACACACACACACATTCACTCCCCACCACCCACACCCGAAAATTTTTTTGCGAATAAGCGTGATAATAATTTAGAGTTAACCCTGCGTTGAACAGAAGTCACCAACATGACCAAACCCCACCACCACCCTTAATAAGTAAAGAGGAAGAGAGTCATGCAACAAAGGGTTAAATATTGCTGATGATTTGTGTGAAAAGGTGGGCAACTGAAATGGGCTGCACAATTTGTAAAATCCATGCTAAGTCATGTGTTTAACCCAACCGGTGATCTAGAACACCTGCTTACTGTTCGCTCTCTTGTTCTTCAGGTACCAGTAGCAATATCAGGATTAGACCACACAGTTACTTTAAGAACATTCTAATCATAGATTTGTGATTTTAGCCTACAAGCCCTGAAAAGTTAATCAACAGCCTCAGCTTAAGATGAAGGGATGGTGTGTCAATTGTTTCCAGGTTACAATTTCAAAGATTCCGCAGCGGAATGATTCCCGTGCGCCGGGCACCAGCTCCTCTGCCTGCTGCTGACTCACCTCTGCAGCAAACGTCAGGGGCTTCAAGGCCAGAGAATGAAGGCGAGAGAGAAGAACAAAAACAGGAACAAAAACTGAGAGGGAAAAGGAATGATAGAGTGACAGATAGAGAGAAAGAGGGGAAGACGGTGAGAGAGGGAGGAGAGAGAGGAGGAAGAATGTGTGTTAGTTGGACAGGCGCAGAACAGAGAGGACTCACTGTAAACACCAGAGCAGCCTAGCAGGCTAACGGCTAACGTATTTGGTTAGGGCCTGGAAGGTTCTGTGTTCAGGCCTCGCTGCTGCCACAATAGGATCAACGCAGCTGTTGGTACTTAAACCCGGTCACTTGAATTGTGATTAGCACCCGCTAAACCTTATTATCTGTCAGTCCCTTCAAATAAAAGCATAAGCTAAAACTTTAATGCAACGCTACAGTGACAGCAGAGGACATTAAAATATTTACGGTCCCGACAACATGCACAGGACACTCGCAAATTCACTCAACCCTCAGAAGTACTTCCAGACCAAATCCCGAATAACAAACATTGGAATACGCAGTGAAACATTTCAAATTCAGAACCAGAGACACGGGAAACTTGGGTCATTTTTCCTGGCCTGCTGTCTGAATTCCACATTCCCAGCGAGTGGTGTGATCGGAAAAGCAGGCGCATTAATGCCATGTAAGCTGAATTGCGCCTCAGTTTGAAAATATTTGATCAGTGATGCCATATAAAAAGAGCCACAATCTCTACATGGTTCAAATGCCATGAATGTAAATGCCTTCAACTTAAAGCTTATACTTTTAGCTGTCACATCATATAATTGGTTTTCAAATCATATCTGCTGAGAACAGAAACAGAAAACAGAATTGTGCATCAGCCTAAATACTTAGAGACGATACTGTTAAAGGGGTTTGAAACCATTGCTGTGCAGCTAGCCTGCACATATGGATTTGGACCTTCCATGGTAAGACTCAATTTAATCAAGGACCCTAGTGCAATATGCACTTTGGTCACAAAATGTCTATTTTGAGAAAAGAAGTAGTCAGAATATATGATAGGTCCATAAAACTTTCTTATCGAAGGCCCCAGTGCTGAAAGTACTGCAGTCTAAAAATACCCCTTTTGAGAAATTAGAGAAAAATTGAGTTAGGTTACTACAAAAGCACAAGGCCCTTCAATTGGATTTGTATTGCAACTATTACAGAGGACTGTCACAAAGTCCTACAGTAACAGGAGAGATGACACCAGGCCTGAACCCACAAATAGCAAGAACAACCTGCGAAAAATACAACTCTCCAATCAGGAGAAAATCCCCAAACAGTGGCATGAAAAACTCCCCAGTGGTAATCAATCTCAGGACGAATCCAGCGGAAGTCGCTGACAAAGTTTGAAGGTACAGTAGAGTGGATATAACAGAGTTAAGAGATACGACAAGAAATCTATTACAGCAGCTCAAATAGGTAGGACAGGTTGAGTTACAGTAATAATCTAACAGGGTTTACTAATAAGAAGGAGTGTAGTGAGCCACACGACAGGTCCAATGTCACAGTCCTCCTCTTCAAGCTACGTTGTATAAGCAGGTGGCCTAAAATGGCTCCAGTGGTGACTAACAGCTAACTTAGCTGAACAGAGGATGTGAATGTTTGCTAGGTAAGCACAGAGGCCAGTTTTCTACCTTCTCCTCAAGATCTTTGATCTGTCTCTTCTGAATGTCCGTCTTGTCCTCTAGATCCCGAATACGCTGAAACACAGAAGGCAGAACTCTTGATATGAGAAAAATCCGAAGCAGCATAAAAATTAAATCTGATCAATCCCTGATACCGATCCAAAACATACAAACATACTCCCAAACTTCTGTCATTCACAGACCTTAAAACTCTCCAGAAACCTACAATTGCCCCCACATATGACTTTCCATTCCAACATAAATTTTGAGGAAATATAATTAATTCTCATGAGCAGCTTTTAATACAGAGCAGCACATTGCCATAAGTCATTTTAAGTCCATTACAATGTTCACACTGCATTAGTATAGCGCTAAAGTCAAAGATGATGTTAGGACAGATAAATCGACATCATTCATTTCAGCAAAATTGTACTCGTGAGAAATATAGTTTCCTGTTCAACCTTTCACTGCGCATGAGCCAGCAACTAAGTTTGCAAGGGCTTTAAAGGCAAAGGGACAGTTTGCAGTACAATATCAAACCCCACCTTCTGTAAATCTTATGATATTGCTACTTTGCCACACGAATACAACAGACAAAGGTGTGAATAAGATTATAGTCACAAGCTTTCCTGTTTGCAAAGGCACAGTAATCGGACCCATACAGTCACACACTGTCATACAGTAATGCAAAGTCATACAGTCAAATAGTCATACAGAATGCTCTTTCATACAGTCGCACACAAACACACAGTCATACAATCCTAGGGTCATGCAGTAAAACAGTCATACATTCATGCAATCCTGCACTATTACAGTCATACAGTCATGCCATAAAACACAGTTATACAGTCACACAGTCAGGCAGTAATACAGAGTCACACAGTCAGGCAGTAATACTGAGTCACACAGTCACACAGTCAGGCAGTAATACAGAGTCACACAGTCACACAGTCATGCAGTAATACAGAGTCACACAGTCATGCAGTAATACAGAGTCACACAGTCAGGCAGTAATACAGAGTCACACAGTCACACAGTCATGCAGTAATACAGAGTCACACAGTCATGCAGTAATACAGAGTCACACAGTCACACAGTCATGCAGTAATACAGAGTCACACAGTCATGCAGTAATACAGAGTCACACAGTCACGCAGTAATACAGAGTCACACAGTCACACAGTCATGCAGTAATACAGAGTCACACAGTCATGCAGTAATACAGAGTCACACAGTCAGGCAGTAATACAGAGTCACACAGTCACGCAGTAATACAGAGTCACACAGTCACACAGTCATGCAGTAATACAGAGTCACACAGTCATGCAGTAATACAGAGTCACACAGTCACGCAGTAATACAGAGTCACACAGTCACACAGTCATGCAGTAATACAGAGTCACACAGTCAGGCAGTAATACAGAGTCACACAGTCACGCAGTAATACAGAGTCACACAGTCACACAGTCATGCAGTAATACAGAGTCACACAGTCATGCAGTAATACAGAGTCACACAGTCATGCAGTAATACAGAGTCACACAGTCACGCAGTAATACAGAGTCACACAGTCATGCAGTAATACAGAGTCACACAGTCATGCAGTAATACAGAGTCACACAGTCATGCAGTAATACAGAGTCACACAGTCAGGCAGTAATACAGAGTCACACAGTCATGCAGTAATACAGAGTCACACAGTCATGCAGTAATACAGAGTCACACAGTCAGGCAGTAATACAGAGTCACACAGTCAGGCAGCAATACAGAGTCACACAGTCAGGCAGCAATACAGAGCCACACAGTCAGGCAGCAATACAGAGTCACACAGTCATGCAGTAATACAGAGTCACACAGTCATGCAGTAATACAGAGTCACACAGTCACACAGTCAGGCAGTAATACAGAGTCACACAGTCACACAGTCATGCAGTAATACAGAGTCACACAGTCACGCAGTAATACAGAGTCACACAGTCAGGCAGTAATACAGAGTCACACAGTCACACAGTAATACAGAGTCACACAGTCAGGCAGTAATACAGAGTCACACAGTCACACAGTCATGCAGTAATACAGAGTCACACAGTTATACAGAGTCACACAGTCAGGCAGTAATACAGAGTCACACAGTCAGGCAGTGATACAGAGTCACACAGTCAGGCGGTGATACAGAGTCACACAGTCAGGCAGTGATACAGAGTCACACAGTCAGGCAGTGATACAGAGTCACACAGTCAGGCGGTGATACAGAGTCACACAGTCAGGCAGTGATACAGAGTCACACAGTCAGGCAGTGATACAGAGTCACACAGTCACACAGTCAGGCAGTGATACAGAGTCACACAGTCAGGCGGTGATACAGAGTCACACAGTCAGGCAGTGATACAGAGTCACACAGTCAGGCGGTGATACAGAGTCACACAGTCAGGCGGTGATACAGAGTCACACAGTCAGGCGGTGTTACCTGGTGCGCCTGGTGCAGCAGCTCCATCCTCTCCTGCAGCACCTGGCAGTCGTACTCGCGGCTCTTTCGCAGCATCTGCCGCCGCAGCTTCTCCACCGCCATGCGCAGCTCGTCCTTCTGCTTGTCACTTAGTGGCTCACCGAACTTTATCACCGAGTCCTGCTGCAGGGCGTTGTACAGAGTCGCCTCCAGCTCCTGAATTTGCTACAAGAGGGACAAAACGTGCACCTTAGGGTGAAAAGCACCACAGTGAAATGCCATATATCAGTAGATCACATCCAAACAAAGGATAATTATTCTGGAGGAATTGATGCATCATCATTACCTCCACGGAGGTTATGCATCCACCCTTGTCTATTTGTTTGTGTTTTTCTTTGTTTGTCCAGACAATAGCTCACAAATTAATTAATTAATTTCATTGATATTTTGTGTAAAAGTGGGCCATGGTCCAAGGAACCATCCATAACATTTTGGTGGTCATGTGGATCGCCATCCGAATTCAGGAATATTATAATGGATTCTTCACCATTTTGGGATTAAAACATTGGAATAAATGCTAATATCTTAATATCCTCTGGATGGTAGTAAAATTTCAAATGCATTGCTGAAGGTACAGTAGTGTGTAGTGATGATTATACACTGAACAAGATTAAAATAAATCAGAAACCAAGTACTATTCAGAATTTATTTCATATAATATTGGATCATATAGATGAAAATAAGAGAACAGATAGCAATACATAGTAAAAATAAAAATAATAATGTCTTCCTGAGAGAAAAAGTCAGTACCTAGTATGGCCACCTTTTGCTTTGATAACAGCATGTATAGTTTTCACAAATTTTTCACATATTTTTTTCCTCATTCACCAAACCATTCCATGTGGTCCGAAGTTCATTCGAAAGAGATTCTTTCGATGTTACAACAGATTTGCTGAATCGGCTGAAGGTCTGCACTTTGACTCCAAGTCATTTTTTTTGTCATACATGTTTTGCACCTCTATTGCCGCTAGTTTTCAGAAAACCTGTCTCTTTGAAATGGTGTTTTTTGATGGTGTTTCTTACAGTGCCCTGGCAGCATTTAACGTCTTCAGTATCATGTGAGGCCACAATGCAGCCATGAACAATCTCAGAGAGCTCCTTCCGTCGTGCCATTGTGTTTAACACTGTGACACTGCTCGAAGTACATATCTCCGTATCAGAGGCGGCTTGTGAACTGGCAACTGGGAAGGCTCAAAACAATCTCTTAAAATTAATGATTGGTCATGACCTGTTTTCAATCATTCATTTAAATTACCATTAACGAAACTCAGAAAACTCTCAACATTATCAGGTGTGGCCAGTTTTCATTTATTATGCAAACTCTCTTGCGTTCGGTGTAAGTTAGAGAGGCATATTTATGTTCCTCTGCTGTAGTGAGCAATTATTCAATCAACACGTATGTAAGACATTCTCACGCGGAATTGAAGTCCTTGTGCATGGAGGGGTTGGAAGCAATGGAATTGCATAAAGACGTTTCAAATCGTCACCCTATTAAAATAATGGTCTTCGTCATGTTTTGACAAAATTGAGTTTTTGGCCAAAATCATCTCTTGATAATGCTTTGATAATATTTTTTGTGTTTTCCCCAAAACTTGAAAAAAAAGACTTAGGCCATTATTTTAATAGGGTGACGAAATGATCTAATTTCATTTAAAGAGCGCGAAACACATGCATTGCGCCCAACCGCTGAGTACAGAAAAGCGTGAGAAGTCTGGAGTCATATTCAGTTTGCATTATAAATGAAAACTAGCCACACCTGATAATGTTGTGAGTTTTCGGAGTTTCTGTGATGGTAATTTTTTTTAATTAATAATTGAAAATAGGTCGTGACCAATCAGTAATTTTAAGCGATTGTTTTGAGCCTCCCCTATTGCCAGTTCACGAGCCGCCACTGCTCCTTATATACTGGAAAAACCGACCATCAGACAATCAGACTGACTATACCCACTTCTTCCTCACTAGGATTGCTGGGCTGAAGCAAGAGGCTATCCCAGCTGACTACGGGCGCCAATCACACTCACACCTATGGGCAATTTTAGCATGTCCAATTGGCCTGACATGCATGTCTTTGGACTGTGGGAGGAAACCGGAGAACCCAAAGGAAACCCACATGAAGCAGGGGAGAACATGCAAACTCCACGCATAAAGGCCCCAGGCCGGATTCAAACCCACGTGAGGCAGCAATGCTAACCACTGTGCCACCGTGTCGCCCATGTTAATAGAAATTAAGTTTGCTATTATAAAAAAAAATATATGTTTTTTTTGTTTTCATTGCCAACAATAGCATTTTTCAATGCATTTTCACCCGAAAGCTAGACAGTCCGGTCGGACGCGACCGCATGGGTGTAGCCCCCGAAAGCCCCCTTTTTTGTGAATCATTCAGCCAATACTGTCACCATGGCAACCAAAATTGATAGGTGTCATTAGTGCAGTATAACATGTTAATGCCAAATATGACAGTAATTGGTCAAAAAGTAAAGCCTGTACAGTGTCCACAAGGAAATGCATATGTTCAGCACAAACATTATTCAGCTAATACTGTCACTATGGCAACCAAAATTGATAGGTGTCATAAGTGAAATGTAACACATGTCCATACCAAATATGAATGTAATCGGTCAAGAATTGCAGCCAGTACAACGTCCAAAGGGAAATCTCCACGTTTTGCCACTAATTTGCATATTATTTGGCCAATACCATTGCCATGGCAACCAAAATAGATAGGTGTCATAAGTCAAGCGTAACACATGTCCATACCAAGTATGAAAGTAATTGGCGAAAAATTGCAGCCTGTACTGCATCCACAAGAAAATCACTATGTTTCCCCACTAATTTGCATGTTATTGTCGCCATGGCAACCAAAATCGATAGGTGTCATAAGTGAAGTATCACACATGTCAATACCAAATATGAAAGTAATCGGTCAAAAATTACAGCCTGTAGAGTGTCCACAAGAAAGTGTCTACGGACGCAGACGCAACAGCAGCGGATAGAGATAGATAGATAGATAGATATACATACTTTAATCATCCCAAAGGGAAATTCCATTGTTTCAACAGCCTTAAAAAACAAAAACAACCACACATACATATAAACAGACAAAAATACTCTCACCAACAAGACAGAGCCTGAGGTAGTTGTCAAGGCACAATGTACATCCAAGTGCCAGTGAAACCATAACTGCCTGGTAAGACAGTAATCAACACAATGCAATAGAGTAGACCACAAACAGAATATGTGTGTACAGCGCAGAAATGAAGCCCTCCCAACCAGGGAGAGTTAAAGTACATTGAATGAAGATTTCAGATTAAAAGATTATTCTTCTCTCTCTGCTCAGAGGAGAGCCATTATAAAGTGCTATTACTCTGGGTAAGAAAGTCCTCTTATATCTGTCCTTACTACACCTGAGTAGGTGAAGGCTCCAACTGAAAACACTGTGTTGCTTTGCCAGCGTACTGTGTGGGGATGTGATCTGTTGTCCATAATGTGTAACAGTTTCCGTAACATCCTCCTTTCCACCACCAGTTCTAGGGGTTCCAGAGTTGTCCCCAGCACAGAGCCTGCCCTCATCAGCTTGTTCAGTCTGTTAGAGTCACTGGCCCAGATACAACTACCCCAGCAGATAACAGCAAAGAAAATTGCACTTGCCACCTTTGCATCATCTTAGTACACACATTAAAAGACCGAAGCTTCCTCAAGAAATAAAGCCTGCTCTGACCCTTCTTGTAGACCGCCTCAGTGTTGTGCTTCCAGTCCAGTTTATTGTCTATGTGAACCCCCAGATATTTATAGCTCTCTACCACCTCTACCTCTTCCCCCAGGATGGAAATGGTGTTTGGCTTAGCCCTGCTCCTTCCAAAGTCCACCACCATCTCATTAGTCTTGGCTACATTTAAGACACACCCACCCAATGCAGAATCATTAGGGAACTTCTGCAAATGACAAGACTCGGAGCTGCATTGAAAGTCGGAGGTGTAGAGTGTGAAGAGGAAAGGGGATAGAACAGTCCCCTGAGGTGCCCCTGTACTGCTGACCACCCGCTCAGACACACAGCCCCCAAGCCGCACAAACTGTGGCCTGTCCAAGAGGTAATCCATAATCCAGGAGGTGATGGTGGCGTCCACCTGCACCCTCTGCAGCCTCTCAACCAGCAGCACAGGCTGGATTGAGTTAAATGCACTGGAGAAATCAAAAAACATGATTCTCACAGTGCTGCCTCTCTGGAGCAGGTAGGTGATGGCATCCTCCATCCCCACCTTAGGACAGTGGGCAAACTGTAGGGGGTCCAGGGAGGTCACCTGTGGCCTTAGACGTGTCAAGAGGGCTTCTTTGGGACAGGAACAAGGCAGGATGTCATCCACAGCACAGACACCTTCCCCTGCCCAAGGCTAAGATTGAACAAGTGCTGCAGAATCCAGCAGAGCTGGCCTGCACAGGACTTCAGGACCCTGGGACTGATGCCATCTAGTGGTGCATAATCATCAATGCACACTACTGTATGTGCTGTCTGAGTGATTTCTACTTTGAACTGCAGATGACAACATGTGAAATTGAAAAATAATGTGTACTGTTCATAAGTTCATTCTGCACCTGATATCACAAAAACAGAAAAAAAACACTTGACCAAAAAGTTTTCAAATGAGTGTCGTCATACAAGTGAGATACTAAAATAAATGGGAAGGTATTTACCATATAGGCTTGATCTAGTGCCTGCTTTCTGTAGTCCAGCTCCTCCTCCAGATAGCCTTTCTGTTTGCAGAACATTTCCTGTGAAAACAGTGTTCTGGTCACCATTTTAAGTGGAAGCCTCTCACTTCAAGGGTCAAAGGTCAAACGTCTTAACAACAGGAACACCTTAGCATTCTGTTTTCCCCTAATGCACACTTGGCAATGTGCCACAGGCATGTCAGTTTTAGAATAATGTTGGAACCCTCTTCAGTTTTCATAACATTGATCATGATCACTTTCAGCTTTTAATGACTAATTTTGGCAGCCAAAATACTTCTCTCCTCCATAATGGAAAGTGCACAGTGTTGCGGCAATGAAATCTCCCTCCCAAACCTGAATTAACTGAGATTTTAATTGGCAGAAACTGACTACCAAGCTGGAAACAGCATTGCTGGAAGCATTAGCATCATGTTCAGTGTCATGATCACCAGTAGCATACATGAAACATTAGCATTGCGTCTAATGTTACAGATCAGGAGTAGCACTATGTTTAGCTTTAGCACTAATGGTATACACTAGGGGTAGCGCTATTTTAGGTTTATCACATATGCTACAAATTGAGATTAGCACTGTATTTAGCATTACTGCAAATTATATGTTTTATGAGTAATATACTTGGTTAACAATGCTAAGGCACATCAGGAGTAGCACAATGTTTAGAAGTCCTGTTAGCGCCATAAAGTTGTAGCATTACGTCTACCATTAGCATTACCGCTATGTTATGCCGCCTTTCCGAAAAGGTCACTCACCATCTCAAGCTCCAGATCCATCATCTTTTGATGCAGCGCTGCCTCTGTGCCCTCGATCTGCTGGATCCACTAGAGGGTGACAGAACAAGTCATCAGGATTGTTTCATGAGAATATGCATCTCTACTGTACAAGAAGAAGCTGGTCCAGCATTCTTCTACACCCTCATTACTCTCAAACGTCTCCCCTCAAAAAGATATGAGTCAACACCAATCTGGTGAAATCTTTCCAGGGAATTCCCAGATTGTTAGCCCTGAGCTGTATTGAACTATATAGCTATTCTTTATTGACTAATACAAGGATTAACCAGTGAACAAACTTCAGAAGAAGAAGTATAATTTTTATTTTTTTTAAATTTGGCATCTCCAATCCCACCCAAATCTGGAATGCCCAATCCGAGAACTATGTACAAGGCTTGCTCGTATACAACCCCCTGTTGCCTGCTCAGGAGAGAGAGACAGTTTGCAGCTCTCCTCCGAAGCACACGCCTGTCAGCCCTGCATCTTTACACACATTGGTTGAAACAATCGCAAGTTCAGAGGGTGGAGGATACCCGAACATGTGCAAGCTTAGAATCTCGCTGACGAGCGCCAGACTGGCCAACAGGAGGCGCTTGAGCAACAAACAAGGCGATCTTTTTAATTTCCCCTCCCAATTTGGATTCCCACACCGCTTTAGCCAATCGTGCCCTGTTCTGAAAAAGCTGCCAAGCACTGACCGGGCATCGAACTTGTGCCGTAGTAGTCACTGCTGCTCTACAAACGCACCGAGTGAGCCACCCCGGCAGGAAATATATCCATGTTATAAGAATATTTTATAATGTTTGCTTGACCTCCAGTACAAAGAATATTAAGTTAGCTGGGATTAATTCTATCTGCAAACTTTAGGATGGTTTAAGAAGCTCCTTTGTCTTTTCAACAATTTGCAGACAGCCTTTTGAAAACATGAATCTGATTGGACATTGCTGTACATCTCAGTTGTTGTTGTTGAGCAGTGATTGGCCAATCTAGGGTAGTGGCAAAAAGCCCAGGGAAAAATGTTACAGAAAGCTGCCCCAGAAATAATCAGGGTTAATTACTCCATCAATCAATATGCTTGATTACAGTGGTCTGACATCCAGTCACTATGGCGACCTTGACTCTGACAGATTGGAACACCCCCTCCCCTCCCGCAAAAGATTTTTTTGCTTTGAAGGGTTATCAAGGGAGACTTTGGACAGTGAATAATTACCTCACAGCATAGAGCCACCTCTCTTCACACACACACACACACACACACACGCACACACACGTCCACACAAACACACCCACCCACACAAACACACACACACACACACACACACACACACACACACACACACACACACGCACGCTATTTACGAACCTTTTCCGCTAGTGAGAGAACAGTGCTGGCTTGTATGATGGCAACTTGCTCTTCATTTCTCAAATTCTGCCAAATAAATGAAGGGGTTACATTTGTTTGAACCATGAAAAAACTCAGAGCAACATTCTTAACTTTTTCTCAAATTATAAGTCACACAGTAAATATTCAGTGTCAATACACTGTTACTTAAAACTCACTTTTGAACTCACAAGTACTCTGTTACAGATGCTTTAACATTGGCTATTACACTGTGTCATCACGACCCTGTTATATTCGTAAAATGTTCACCATCTTCAATTTAAATATGTGAAAAATTCAGTCATAATGAGGATATGGACCAACCCCATTATCGCCGAGGATGTCCAGCAGTTTAATGAGGTCAGGAATGCACACATCCTGGAGGGGGAGAGAGATCAATGGAGTCTGAGTGAAAAAGCATTTGCACAGGGACTACATCCACCTCTTGGTTAAAATGGCCATATTTGGGACTGCAGTACATCTACCTGTAAGCTAAACAGGCCTCCTCTGGGACTAAATCCAGCTCACAGTTACAAAGGCTTTACATGAACCTACATCCACCTGTGCCGTTGTGAAAAGGAAATATCAGGGCCACTAGGGTGGGGATGTTATTGACAGAACATTAATGCTGCTGTTATAATCAGAGCAGGGGAGTTCTTTAACTTTTGACCTTAGAATCTCAATAACTCTACTTCACACATTTACTCTTTAACAGGGCTAAGCTGAATCCCAAAATGAGAAAAAAATATCATCGGCCCTTCCTCAATCTGTCTCTTCTCTCCATACTTCCATTTAGAAGACCGTCTGCGAGAGGTCTACGATTATACTAGACCACTGGGATGTGAAGTGTTGGCCGTTATGGAAAGTAAACTTTACCTTTACGCCTTCCTTCATGCAATAAATCTGAAGGGCGCTGACCCCCTCTGAAAACGGGTGAATTTGCAAGTTAAACGGGGGAGATCTTCGCTCACGCTCCTACAAAAAAAAGGCAAAAAAAGAAGAAAAAGAGATAACTCTATTTATGTTAATTAAAACAATACTCACAATATTGAATGCGCTGGCCTCGTGGAGGGTGAGACAGGGCATAGAGTCAGACAATCACATTACTACTCAACTCACAATTTAAGGGGTCAAACACTACTAGCTTCCATCCTCCCTTTATCCAAGAGTCAGGTGTGAAGGCAGTCCGGCCATTTAGTAACGCTTTGGTCAGTTAATTAGTAAAGTAATTTCAGAAAAGGAACCAAGACCAGAGGGCTAGACTTGGATCTGAGGAGTCCACAAGCCTTGAAAATCATGATGTGCTACTGTTGCGTCATCGTCTGCAATACACAATACCATCCAGAAGATGGCGCAATATGTCGCATATGAGCAGCTGTGTGAGAGCAAGCGAAGACTTCGCTTTTCTGCAGTGATCTGGCTGTCAATTAGCGATAAAGCCCCGGGCTTAAAATCTATATGCAGTGCACACATTCTATTGGACATGGAGGAGGTGCGATCCGGCTGAGAGGACTTCGATACCAGCTTTCTGCACTGGTCATTCGGTCAATGGACTCCAATAACACACTTTCTGATTGGCTGCTGGTGCAGCACGCAAAGGACAGTAAATATAAAAGGCCATAAATGAGGCTTCTGTCAGCCAGGGTGACCTCACTCATAGCACAGTATAAAATGCATTAATCTGTTCCTTGTCTGCACTACAGTGAGCATCATCATGAAAAAGGTGTTTGGCTCCATTAATAAATTAGGCATTAAAAAAATTAACATATTCTGAAATATGAATGGAGCCATAGCTGGTTCAGACTGCCCAAACACAAGCAATATGCAGATCATCCCCATGGATTGTGGCACACAAAAAAAAGTTTGCTGTAATTCATTATTTCCTCACGCAAAGCATATGCAATATAATACGTATTCCAAGCACCCTGGAAATATGGCCAACTCTCCATGCACCAAATGTTTAGAAGTGATCAACCAGCCAAAGTAGCAGGCAAAATATTGAATCCTGAGAAATGTAGGCACGCATGAATTAGATATGACACAGCACAGTGCATCCAATTAACATTTATGGACACCTTCCTGTGAGTGCAATGAAGGGCCCTACAGAGACAATGAAGGCCTCATTAGAGCCTTGTGCATTACATAAAAGCCATGCCGCTCTGAAAAGAAAACTGGATAAGGAAGAAAGATTCTTGACATGTAGACTAGCCTTTCGCCTGCTGAAATATCCAGTAGGTTTAAGCTGCAGATCACAGCTGGCCAGTGGCTAGTCTAAGTCCAGCCTAGAGCAGAAAAAAGCTATTGAAAGCAAGCTAAGAAAGCAGCGTTCCCTAACTGGTAGGCTAGTGAAATTGGTACAGCCAATATCGTGTATTAATTTGAAAAACTCCGTAAATCAGGTAGAAACTAGAACGGGCACTCGGTAGAGCGCATACCTTCGCCGACGCCACTGAATCCCTCGCCACTGGCGTTGGTTTCATGCCGATCGGATAAAAATTGACCGAGATATGGCCGAAAGTCGGTTTTGACCTTTTCGTGGCCTTGACCTTGACCTTTGACCCGATCACTCCCAAAATCTAATCGATTGATCCTCAGGTCATGCCAAATCAACCCACCAAATTTTATGAAATTCCGTTTGGTACTTTTTGAGTTATTCGATACACATACAGACAGACACACAAACAAATAAATACACAGGGATCAAAACATTACCTTCGTCAGCGAAGTCGCTGGCGAAGGTAATAAAAACACACAGCTTGAACAGACCAGCTTACACAACTCCTCATGAGAATTTCCAAAAAAGTTTACGTATACGATTTTCCATACCGTGTATGTGAAGTGCTACATTCTTAGCACGTCAAAAAATAAGCACACAGCATTTAAATTATCTGAAAGGTCAAAGGTCACCTCTAGCTCCAGGATTCTGAACTCAAGCAGTTCATTCTGGTCTTTGGAGTCCTGCAACTCCTGCTGTAGTCGGATCAGATCTGCTTCCAGCTTTTCAACCTACAAATGTAATTAAGACCCAAAAATCTAATTAGTCAACACGCCATTTTAACAATCCACTTTTGGCAAAATATTCAATTTCACCATTCACCCATTATCTAATTGGCTTACTCCTGGTCAGGGTCACAGGGGAGCAGGAGCCTATCCCAGCATGCATCGAGCGAGAGGCAGGAACACATCCTTGAACAGTTCGCTTGTCCATCATAATGTACACATGCTAGTCACTCACATAGTTATATAGCGGGTAATTTAGAGACTTGAATTAGCTCAACGTGCTGGTGTTTCGGCCGTGGGTGGACTGCCCGGAGGAGACCCACGGAAACACAAGGAGAACATGCACAGGCCACACGCAGACAGGACAAGGTCAGATTCAAACACACAACCCTCTTCAATTCCCCGCTCCGTCACTCCAATTCAGTGTACATTATTAGAATGAATGTCTAGTCAACAAAACTTTTCTTGAAACAAATTCTAAATCTGATATTTGTACTGTTGGGCGCATTCAAAGGTAAGACAAGCGATCTGAAGTACATTGTAGCAATATGAACACGTGAAATCATAAATAAAATTTCAGATGGTTGCATCGTTCAATCGGCACAAACTAAATATAACGACTGAATTCCTTGTTCGAAGGTTTGAGGCGAGAATGCTAAGTTCTTGGTGAAGAAGCGGGAATCGGCTGGCAACAAAGCTTGTACAACTGTAATATTGTCGTGAAAATTCACCTTTTCCAGAAGCTCCTGGTTTCTTCGAAGGAAAAGCTGCTTCTCCTCGACCCATTTAGAGTCCTGAGGCAAAGAAATTAAAGAGAAGGACTGAAGAGAGCGCTCTCGCTACAGCCTTGTACTGACACCCTCCTCTTACCCAGACAGCATATGACACAGCTCTCTTACAGAGATTTAAAACCTTCATGGTGCACATCATGTGAAATGATCTGCTGAGGTATAGCTCTGAGATTAGTCACCAAAATCATAAACTGGTTCCGGGTTAAAAATAAACCTTCGAACAACTTTTGACTGGCGTTTGAATGGCACATGAAATGCATGTAGCAATGTCAGCTGGGGAGCTCTTGAGCCAGTAACCCATAGACAGTCACAGCTGTCACAAATATACATGTTTTCTCAAGCAGCTAATCGTTCACACGCAACTCTTTTGCACTTACTTTCCAATCACAGCCTCAGTTCAGCGGAGCGCCTCACGCATACAGCAGATCGCCTCTGCACTGCCACAGCCCTCAGCTGCTGCCCGAATCCCCCTCACCCTCCATTACCCCAGAGTCACCGACACATTCAATAAAACACTAGATCCATACAGGAGTTATGCTGAGTGAAACACAGTTTTTGAGTTGATACCTGTCCTTTCAGCGTGAGCTCCTTCTCCAGATCTTCGATTTTGGCCTTGTACCTGAGAGTGTCTGCCTGAAGCTGTTCGTGAGCCTGAAGGAAGCAGAGACAGTGTAAGCGTCTGTGTGTGCGTACATGTGCATGAGTGTTTGTGTGTGTTCTTGTACAAAAGTACTTGCTACACAGTGAGGACTAGATAATTTTTTTTCCTACAGGGGGCGACATTATTGAAAAGTGAGGACATTCTTGCCTGTCCTCCCAACTGCAAAGGCTAACTGTGAGGTACTTTGGGGAGAAGTTCGGATGGGTCATGGTTATGGTAAGGGTTTGGGTAAGACGTGTTACTCATTGGTAAGATTAGGCAAAGGCTGTAGGGATATACAAAGAATGAATGGAAGTCAATGTAATGTCCTCACAAGAACAGAAGTATAAGGATGTGTGTTTGTGTGTGTGTGTGTGTGTGTGTGTGTGTGGTGGGGGGATGTAGTGTGGTTACGGGTGTTTGTTTGGAAGTGGAACCACAGGCTGGTTAACAATCTCCATAGTAAGTGCGGAGAGAAGAGGCGAAGGCACATTTGGAAACGAGGTGAGGACAGGATCTCTGTGGTTCTACAGAGGAGCCCTTATTATTTCAGGAACCACTTTTTCAGGACAAAATGGTTCTGTCTGGGAGACATGGGGAGTGGGAGAGTTCCTGTACACAGACAAGCCAAGTAACCCCTTTTTCCCTGCGGCAGAGGCAGAGAAGCCCATGAGGTCATTGTGATTGATTACACCGTCACCCTGTTACCCCAAAACTTAAGAGCCTTGACCCTCACGGACCCAAAATCCTTGGCGCCCAAGATAGATCGCTGCCCACTCTGTCCACAAACTAAGGGTATATCTGAAAGTCCTTCGTGCCTAAATTCAGGGCGGCCCAACCCTCTTCCTGGACACCTATTATCCTGTAGGTTTTTACTCCAACCATAACAAAATTCACCTCATTCACCAGCGAGACACCTGGTTGAAATGATATTCAGAAGAGTCGTGCCTGGAAGTTGAAGGAAGTAATCAAGTAACGTGAAAAACAAACGTGCAGGACGGTATATCTGTAAGAACAGGGCTGCTCAGCCCTGCTGTGATGTCAGGTTTTGAAGGTAACCTGCTTCTGGAGGCGTTACCTTTGCCTCCATCTCCGCATCCAGGATCCCGCCCTTCTGTTCCTGCAGCAGGGCATAGGCGCGCTGTAGGGCCTGGTACTCCCGCGTCAGCTGCCGAAAACGCAGCTCCGACTCCTCCGCTGCCAACCCCTGCGTGGGGAGAGACGGAGAGAGAGACAAAGGAAGTGAGAGGGAGAGAGAGAGAGAGTCAGAGGAGTTCTTTTGTGCTCCTTTCCCTCATCCAATAAGCATATTTATCAGGTGCCTTTATCTCAAACGTAGGAAACTGAACTCAGAGAGACAGAGAGTTAGAGAAAGACAAGGCAGCAGGTAGGTGAGAATAACGAGGGATGGAGACAGGGAAATTGGATTGATGGAAAGGTTAAATGACAGAAATGAGAACGAGAGACAGGATAAAGAATGAACAAAGGAAGACAAAAGAAAGAGAGAGAGGGGAGAAAGCAGTGGTGAGAGGGACAGCACTTTGGAGGAAACTGCAGCGGTATGAGGGAGGAAGAGGAGGCAGGAAGATGAGGACTGGATGATGGAGGGAAGAGACAGAGGAGCGGTGTACAGGACGAGATTCAGGGCCGCGAGACGTCACCTCATCCAGATCCTCGTCCGGTGTCGCCGGAGTGCGGTCCATCCGGAACGAGGCCACTGAGGAAGACTCCGAGTCCATGGACTCTTCGTCATACCCGAAGAACGTGTCCACTACGATGTGACGCTGTGTAAACGGATCGCGACAGGAGTACGTGAATACCGGCATGCCTCTGTTGCAACCACACATCCATTAACTTCACATCTTATTTCAGGTCAGGTTTGCAAATGGGGGCTTGGAGCATATCCCAGGATGCAATGGGGGAGATACAAAATTACACCCCGCACTGATCCACCCATCCACCGCAAAGCACGCACGATTCACTCACAGACACATACTAATGGACAATGCGGAGACTCAAATTTGTCTGACATACGAGCCTTCTTCCTGTAGGAGGAAACCCGCGCAGACATCAGAAGAACAAGTAAACTCAATACAGAGAGAGACCCCACCGTCCAGCACTCATATTTTACAAAGGGTGTCTGAAACAATGCTCGAAGAACACCGAACAAACAATCACAGTGTTGTGGCCTCCCAGCCACAGGGGGGCAGTGCACATAAAGTGGCACACCGGAACAGACTGGTTACCTTGATGGGCCTTGAGCTTCGTTTATGCCTCTTCCGACGCAGTAGTTTTTCTCTATCCTGAACCACGAAAAGAAACCAAGAGTTACGGTAACGTGTTAGAGGTCATGTACAGGCCATTACAGAAAAGCTAACAATGCGGTGGAGACTGTAGCCTTCAGCCATGTCCCTTCACTGCTAAATGCTTGTTTTGTGTCTTTGGCAACAATTTAATGTCCTGAGACCAATTAAAAGCAGTGGCCCATAGTTTAAAGAACAGTGATCTACAGTAACACTAACCGTGCCTATGGTCCATGATTAAATGAGCGAAGACGGTCTATGGAAAGGGCCTGAACTCCTGCACGGTTCTCACAACATAGACGCAAATACCCACAAAGCTGACAGTCCCTCCTTTAACCCAAAATTCACTAATTCCAAATCTGTGTTTATTGACATACAGACGCGAAAATATAATTATCCCCAACACCTGCTAAAAGCACAGCATTTTCTTGTATCTGATCCCAAATACTAAATACAGTTCCTGTAAAGAACCCATCAAACATACATACTAGCGTAATCAACAGATGTGAGCATGTGATTGAAAACAAAAATCTACAAGGACATTAAATGAAGAAGCAAACAGTCATTTAGGGGGACTCTCCCGCTAACAGCTTACGGCTAATGGTTAACGGGACTCACTCTCGTCAGCTCGTCAATCATGTTCTGCTGCTCCAGGACCTGTAGCTTCAGGAACTCGACCTCCTGCTCATCGTGAGCTTGATCTAGATCGTTCAGGGACCTGAGCTTCTTCAGTGGGGGGTGGGAACTGATCTTCTCTTTCTACAAAGACAGCGGGGGAAGAGGCTGTCTTTCACCTCCAGTCATATAACCACAGGGGTGTCCAATTTTATTTGAGATGAGCTAAACGTGGCAGCAGGTTTTTAGACCGAAAGGGAAAAGGCACCTGATTTTACTCATCATTATCGTACTTCAGGGGTTCTCAACCTGATCTATAAAGGGTCAGTGCAGGTTCAGCCTTCCCTTCCAGCAATACAGTTACACAGCTGATCAACCCTTTACCTTGATCGATAGAGTCAGGTATGTGGCTGCTTGGTTGGAATGAAAGCCTGCACACAGGCTGACCTTTTCTAGATAAGGTTGAGAACGTAGGCTCGACGACCTAAATATGCCACCAACTGTTGGCACTGCAGCTGAGCAGTGCTTTGTGAGCGATATGCCGAGAAATTCTGACTACGATGTGGGCCATGTGTCCATGTGTGACAAGTTTTACCATCTCCAGGTTCTCCCTTGTTAGGATCTTCAGTTTCTCCTCCTGCCGCTGGAGGGACTGGGTCAGTTCGTCGTTCCGCCGGCTCAGAAGTTTGTTCCTCTCCAGTAAAGGTTTGTACTGCTTCTCAGACTCCCGCACCCGCTTCAGCTGAGGAGAACAGAAACAAATGACACCAGATCAACCAACGTCTGTGCCACAACAAGGGTACGTTGCAAAAAGGACTTATTGCAAAACGGACGTGTCCTGCCAGGGACACATTGCAACAAGGATACACTGCGGCAAGAACATGTTGCACCCAGGACATGTCCTGACTAGGACAAGTTGCAACAGGGACACATCCAGACAATGACATGATACAAGAACACCTCACTATAGTGATATTTCATTAGAGGGACACACCACAGTAAGTTTACGTTGAAACACAGATATGTTGTAACAAGAATACACCACAACCACGACGCATCACAACACGGTCATAGTGCAACAAGGACACGTGACGACAAGGACACATCGCAACAATGGTACAAGAACACGTCGCCAGACACCATAAACATCTCCAAGCCTCTCAGATATCAGCTTGAGGTCCAAGACTCCTGCAAGTGGGCATCTCCTAAAAATATGCTGCTGTGCTACACTACCAGTCAATAGTTTTGGCAAACCCCAATATTCGCTGTAATTTTTTAATATTTTGTGCTTGTGTAAGTCTCATATTGGTTGCATAACAGAAAGATAGGCCAACATATAAACCATGTTTTTAACAAAACAAATTAAGAGAAAACAGGATCAGTCATTTTGTCAGTGTAACAGCAGGTCAGTAGCGATGGTCTAATCCAGTGCTTCTCAAACCTTTGATGGAGGCTCACCTGTCCTGCATGTGTTAGATCTCCCTGCTCCAGCACCGGTGATCCACATGATTCACTCATTATCGAGCAGCTTCAGGGGGTTGATCGCAAACTGATCATTTAAATCACCTGTGCTGGATTCCTAGGGTATTTTTCTTGTAAATGTATTATTTGTAATAAACAACTAATGGGTTCCAGTGATTGATTTGTTGTACACATACATGTAAGATAAAGACTTGACAAGATGTTTGGGTGTGCAAAAACTTTTGACTGGTCGTGCAGATCGAGACATTAAACCGCCACTCGACCGTGCCGTGAGGCCAAGCAACGATGTGCAGCTTTATTACATGCACACCGACACAGGCGAATACGAAGTGCAGACACACAAGCTCTATCACAATGTCCTGCTAAGCACATAATTCACTGCATTAAAAAAAAAAAAAAAAAGGAATATAAAAGCAAAAAAGAGGCTCTCGCTTCAGCCTGGGAAGCTCAAGGACAGTGATGACAGAGCAGGACACTGGCTCATTTTTTCGTGATTCCCCGGAAGCCAGATGTCTAATCCAGCAGACAAGGGGATTACGGCTGTAGCCTAGAAGGTAATGTTCTTTCCTGGGTCCAGGAAGAAGGCGGGGGGGGGGGGGTTCAAGTCCCGGTGTAGGTGCAGTAAAATCAAAGCAGTTGTCGGGCCCTTGAGTGAGACTTTATACACACATTACTCCATGAAGGGTTGGTCAGCGCTTAATCTCATCAACTATAAGTTTACTTCGGATAAAAGCGTAGCCCCTGCTTTGCCTAATCAATTTTATCTCACTTTGCATAAAAGCGTCGCCAAAAATGTAATTAATCACAATGGCTTTGAGGCGTGAGGAATCAGACAGTGGGATCTGGAGGGACCTGGAGGCAGTTGTCATACCAGCTCATTGCGTTCGTCCACCAGGAGTGTGTTTCGATCCTCAAGCTTCCGAATGGTGGAGTTCAGCTCGCCAATGCGCCTCTGGTTCCGTCGCATGTCCTGCATTCACACACACACACACATATACGCACAGAAACACACACACAACCACACGCATATATATGCATGTGTACAACCACGCAGAGACACACATTCGCACATACATACACAACCAGACACGTGCACACGCACAATATGAAAGTTAGGCTTTGTAGTTTGACCAGATGTTTTCAATGAAGAATATGAACATTTTGTTTTCCATCACTCAACATTTCATCTCAACACTATCAAAGCAATGGCATATGGCTCACAGCTGCCCAACAACACAGATTTCCTGCAGGCCAAACCCTTGCTATCAGGCGTTTTTAATCACAGCGGTTAACCAGAACAAAACCATCTACCCAAACTCTCATCTCAGGGCCCTGCTCTGCATTGTACAATAAAATGGCAATGACTTGTCACCACAAAATGGATTAAGATGTGAGGGAGGTACTTCCTGGCAATCAGTTTTCTTTTATAAGATCTAGTGACAAGGTTTCTAGCACAAGGTTTTTCCAAACTGGAATCAGGGCTATTTTCCTTGCCATGGTCTCCTGAGCTTGCTCTTGTCAGGGGTTAGGCCAGGGCTCTCTGAAGTCCATAGTGACAATTCACAAAAGCACTACATAAACAAAATTTGAGTTGACCTGATTTGATTTTCCATCACAGTGAAATGTACAGATCAGGTTGGGTATGACATCATACAGTAACTGCCCCCCCGTTTGAATTGTGCCTGATTGTACTCTGTTGGCACTAAATTAACACTCAGGATTCCAATACTTTTCCCAAAGTCAAATTCAAGCACTTCTTTGAGCTTTTTCTTAGGTTCATTTGCAAGATCTCCAGCTCCTAGGAGCGGTGGTAAGTAACATATTTGTAGAACTACTTTGATTGTGATAATGACTGCAATCAAATTAACCCATAAAACCTATGGACCCATATTTGGGTTCGTCAAATGCAGCTGCTGTATTCAAATCAGTGGAACTTAAGGGTAATTTTAAATTCTAGTGAAGATCCCAGAGTTTCCAACAATTCCTAGTTGAATTAATGTAATGCTGAGGCCAAAGAAACATGGCATCCTAGGTTTGAATATTTCTCTCAATATAAGTGAGGTGCAGCTGAAGCGAAGTGCTGCACCCAGCAGCTACAGAATATGTGTGTGACATTGTCCCACAGTATAAAATAAGAGCTTTTTCAAACTTTGTTTCTACTTAAGAGAAAACTGATGAGAGAAGTCAGAGCTTTAGGGGTTAACATAACAGTTTTAAACAGTTTCGAGCATTTAATTAACCCGTTCACGAGCATCGGCCTGAGGCCAGGCCGCTAGGCATAACTGCATTTTTATACTCTAAAATATTGTGCCACATTGCAGAACTATTTATTGTTTGAACTTTTGAGGACTCAACATTATAACTGCATGAGCCACTTTATGATGCAAATACAACAGTGAAAATAGTATTTAAAATTGTGTCATAACAACCCTCAGCCTAAATACATATGCAGTCCCATATGTTCTGTCATATAGCATTGCTCAGATTTGCCAAAATATGTTGAAATGAATGTTCATGCCTTGGTAGCGGTCCAGACATAAATACCTGTCATAATTTCTACTCTGCAAAGCAAGCGAGCATCGACAAACGTCACTAAATCGACTTTGAGATTGAGGTAGCAGCAGTGTGTTTCCAGGAATTTCACTGTAATTAGCTTATTTTTACTCATGATGCAGTGCTGTAGATTGTATAGTAGCCCTGTAGGGACAAAATAAGTGCGCCCAATGGCTATTATGAGTTGAACCAACAGAACAGTAAGTGTTTTAACCCATCAGCCCTCATTCCAATATAACAGAAAAATCAAATTCTTTTAGTTTGCACAGACAGCCAGTGGTCTGAATCTTCCAGAAGACGGGTGTACAAGGCAGCCAAGGGAGTAACTTTTACAAGGAGGAATTGTTTCAATGGTTTCTGAAGGGGGGGGATTTTATCAAAGCAAAGAAGTTTTGGAAGCGACTTTATTACGCATATACAATCACAGGGAATTGGAATGGTGCATTAGAGTGAGAATTTAGCTACATTTAGGGAAGATACTTGACTGAGGAAGGCTGTAAAACTGTTGTAAAAGCGAACACCATTGCAGTTAGCAACTCAAGGAAATGTGAACTTTCCAAAACTGTTTGTTGAAACACGCACAAACATAACCAAGAAAAAAAATTGGTAAAATGTTCATTTTGGTTATACAGTCATAATATTTAAATCTGCTGTTGTTGTAGGCATCTGGCTGTGGCTGTATTATTTTTCTAGGCTGATGAGGCTTGGTCACAGCGCCACAGGGACAGAAGAACACAAAATATTTTTCTGTCTGACAAAAATTTGTATTTCCAGTGTTATTACTTTGTTTGGGTAATATTCTCCGCAATTCTGTCTAATTGAGAGCAATCTACTGAGTGGCACCTTTCAAATGAGACAATTATGCCTGCAGTCAAAGTGGTTCCAGAACAGCAAGCATTTTAGTTTGGGAGGAAAGTTGCTTAAAAAAAAAATACATCAAACTTTGAAAACTGTTCAGCCAAGCAAGAAATCAAAAGAAGGAAAATCGTCTTCTGTGATGTTCATTGACATACTTAGATACTTCATACTCTTTGGCTAAAGCACTTCAGTAGCGCTTTAAATCCTCAAATTTCCATGGAACCCTCCTTAATATAGACTGCATGATGTCTGAGTGACAATAAATAAATAAATAATAGAGGCACTCATAGAGTGCAAACCTCCGCCAAGGCAGCACAATCCAAATCTTGGTGAGTGGGAGTAAAATTGAGTTATGGCCTGTCATACGATTTCAAGATGGCTACGGTGGCGGGCATACTGTTTCACTGATTCGGCGAAAATCAATAGGGTCTATCCTTGATGTAATAGCAATGCACCCACAAAATTTCAGTCAAATCCGTGCATTACTTTTTGAGTTATGTTGTTCACAGACAGACAGACAGACAAACGGGGGCGAAAACATAACTTCCACCCCAACTTCATCGGCGGAGGTACCAATGAAAAACAATGATGGATTTGCAAAGACGGAATCAGATTTTGACTTACAGTTCAACGGATTCACTCTGATTTCTTAAGCAGTTTTCACAGTTACAAGCATGAGCAGTAATACTGACACCGCTCTTTAAAATCCAAGCATTTTCCAGGATTTCTGGCACTATTTGCGCCCCTGAATAGCGGAAGGTTTCCGGAAGCGTACCGGGCTCCCGCAGTGCTCCGCTCCGTCTCCGGCCCGGCCGGGGATCTCTCTCTTGGGGCTGCCCAGGTTGCATTCAGCCTCTTTGACCAGGAAGAGCTGCTCGTCCAGCGCGTCCTTCTGCAGCTGCAACTTCTGCAGGAAGCCGGTGGCCGTTTCCAGCTCCTTCTCCAACGAGAAGATGGTGCGGTCCTTCGATTTAATCTCGTCCACCTGCAGGGGGCGATAG
The DNA here is from genome assembly GCA_029721435.1 of Gymnothorax reevesii. Taxonomy (NCBI): domain Eukaryota; kingdom Metazoa; phylum Chordata; class Actinopteri; order Anguilliformes; family Muraenidae; genus Gymnothorax; species Gymnothorax reevesii. The sequence goes on along the minus strand of CM056578.1, from coordinate 11,318,794 downwards.
AGCAGGGTCACCTAATGCACATACACCAACACACACACGCACACGCGTACACACCACTCTCCTATATATGCAAAGGCTCATACAAAAAATGCACAGAGAGGCCCTACAAACTCACACATTCTCACACATCCACACAAACACACACACACACACACCTACACTGCTCTAACTCATAGAGACACTTTCACATACACGCACTACTTCTGCAAACACACAAATGAACATGTGCACACACAAAACACAAACGCATGTACACACTTATTCTCACACTCATATATTAGGAATAGTCACACACACACGCTTTCATACACAAAAAAGACAGACACACATTAAGACAGACACACATTTACGCACTATTACTTCAAGCAAACAGACACGCACACAAATCTGAATACACACTCAGCACCTACATTCACACGCACGCTTGCAGTCACTAATAGCACATAAACTCCTCCTACACACTCAAGAAAGTCCATTTAATCCCATCATAAATACTAAAACACCCACAGTAAATGCCTGGGGTCTCATTGATAAATAGTGCGTGGGCACATAAATTATGTGTATGCCAATGTCTTCGCGAATTTTGGATTTATGAAAACAAACTTGACAAACTTTGAGTTTAAAGAAACAAACAAAAAATGTGCAAAACTAACAGACTATTCAAATAAGCTTTCATGTTGATCCAGATGAATTAAATAAAAATTGCAAGCAGTTTAGCTTTCTCAAAGTTTTATAAGTCATGATATTTTTTAATATATGCCACTTTTGAGTGTACGTAATATGCAGATTTGAACCCCGTGTTGATTTTTATAAACAAGACCCCAGCTCTGTATTTCTCACCAGTCTGCGGATGTCTCTCTCGCAGTCCCACTTGATCTTGGAGATCTGCTCCTGGTGGATCTGGTGTTCAGTCCGCAGGTCGCCCGCCTTCATCTTGTCGGCCTGGATCATGTTGCTAAGCGCCTCGTCCGTTTGCTTCTTGGCCGTCTTCAGCTCGGTGATCTCCTGCAGGAGCTTGACGCGCTCCGAGTCGAAGAATCGCCGTGCCTCTTCGCGAGCCTCCAGCGTAAGAGCGGTCCGAACCCTCTCGCCACTGCCATCACGCAGCGCCCCCAGCGCCACCTTCAGCTTCTGGTTTTCGGCGTCCTTGATCTTGGCGATGCGGGCCAGCTCCTGCTCGTGTTGGCGCACCAGCGACTCCCGCAGCGACTGAAGTTCCCTCTGCTTCTCCTCATGCCATTTCGCCCGCTGCTCCGTTAGGGCGGCCGTGTGCCGGTGCTGCTCCTGCTCGCGGATCCTCTTCACCTCCTGAGCCTTCTCTCGCTCCAGCTTGTTCACCTGCAATGAGGGGCGACGTTTTGTTTAAAGAGCATGTCACCAGGGGAACAACAGATTAGCCATTCCTAATCATTTCAAAATCTGCCCTTTGTAACATCACAAGGGGAAAAGACCACCAAGAATAATGAGCCAGCAGCCATACCACTATTCAATCTGCTGCAGCTGTGTGGCTGAAGCTAATTGGGTGTGGGCTTGGTCAGTACTTGGATGGGGGACCACCAAAGAAAACTAAGTTGCTGCTGGAGGAGGTGTTGGTGGCCAGTAGGTTACGATCTTCCCTCTAGTGGCATAATCCCCAGTGCAGTGATGGGGACACTGTACTGAAGGAGTCCTTAAACCAAGGTCCTGACTCATTATAGTCATTAAAGCTCCTATGACACTCTTTGATAAGAGTAGTGGGTTCTGCGGTGTCATGGCTGAAGTCCCAACCTGGTTCTTTCAACCTGCCACCTAATCATCCCCTGATTTGATTGACTGTGCAATTTCACCTCTCCCTCTCCACCTCAACCCCCCAGGGCTCCCTTGAAAAAGAGATTTCAATCTCAACAGGACTACCCTGGTTAAATAAAGGTTAAATATTATGAAGGAACTGATTAACTGGTCAGTTGAGGTTGATCAATCCTACTTGCCTCTGGGCAGTCACTTCCCTCTTTGACGGCACAAAGGAACAGATTCCGGACCAGCTTATAATGACTAGTTGGCTGTGCACCTGCAGACCTGATGAGGACTTTTAAGGGTCAGGGTAATATTGCATTGATCACCCAGCTGAAATTGTAGAGGGCGGCCATAGCACCGGGGTACCAGCAGAGGGCACATTTCACAGTCCGTTCATGGTTGAGGTTTCACATTTTATGGAGCATCTTGTTACTCATAAACTCAAGGTCTTACCTTGCATTTCTCTTGATGCAGTTCGATTTGAATGTCAGTCAGTTTGGACCTGAGATCTTCATTGGCTGCCTGAAGGGCTGATATGACCACTTCGGGTTTCTCGCCCTTTGAACGTCCTTTTTTCGCCATTGGATCGAATACTACGAATCAAATACTCTCATTCAGAAACATCCACTGCCTCAAAGAAATGGACTAAGGACCTCCGAGTCTTCCAGGTCTTCCGCTTCGCCATTATCCTAGCATTCAGATGGCCTGGGAGAAGAAAGTAATTCAGTGAGAAGAGAGCCAGAAATACAGGTATATTTTAGCCTGGCTTCGCTGGTGGAATTTGCTTCCGACCAATCGCGCCATCTCTGAACGAAGAATCATTGAGCCTTGTGTATAAAGAGCTTTGAAAAATACTTGAAAATAATTACCATTAGCACACATGAAATAGATAACACCACCATGACAAAACACTAGTGAAGTCACAGAATTTGAATGCACATAAAAGTTTTGCTCATGCTAAAATTCCCAGCAAATCAGGCCCATTCTGCTTCATGCTAGTAATGAGTCCTCAATTTTATAGCATCGCAGCATGTTTTGGGATCTGGGCCAGGCCAAAAGCACACTCACTCTTTGCTCACGCAAGATACACACACCCCCATGCACACATATTCCCATACTCACACACAATGTTACACACAAGCAGCGTAATTAGAAATTCTCTACCACTCACTGGCCCCAGTCTCGAGCTGCAAAACTAACGAAGTATTTGCTTAAGAACGTTACTCAAAGTGCAATTGCAAGGAATTTTGGGATTTCATCATTCACAGTGCATAATATCATCAGAAGATTCAGAGAATCTAGATTCATCTCTACACGTGAGCGGCAAGGCCGAAAACCGACATTGAATGCCCGTGACTGTCGGACCCTCAGGTGGCACTGCATTAAAACCGACATCATTCTTTGAAGGATATTGCCATGTGGGCTCAGGAACCATTCAACTTTAATTCTTGTTTAGACAATGATATGTCGCCTCCATTCTTGCTTTGCTTTATTTTCAATGCTATACTTGAAATATTGCTTGGCATTATTAGCTTTTTTGTTGCCATATTTATTCAACTGTAAAATATAACAAAATGTGTTGTATGTTTTAATCAGGTCGCCCTAAAATTTGTTGACAAACGGAATTACTTGTGAGTACTGGAAATCACATTTGTCAAACTCTGACTTGTTCACTGCCCACCATTTTAGGATATTAGATGGTGGTTTTCACCTTTAAATTAGTTTTAATTTTGTCTTTGATGTGTGGAGAAGCTGTCTTGTCATCTTGAATGTGTGCTGCAATGAGTAATCTAAAGACATTATAGCCCATGTTAGTGTTCATTCAGTTCATTTACTCTGTGGCGCCAAGTAAACCGAGTTGTTCATTATAGAATCCTCATAATTCGAGCAATCGTCAATGAGAAAAAAATGCCCTGATGTTGCAGTCACGCCTCAGTTCCGATGCTTTATAGGGTAGTTTGGTGGTTTATTCCCTTTTGGTCACGCGGAGCTGCAGAAAGTTACTTTAGCGTGCGTGGTTACGGATACTTAGCTGCACAATACTGAGCGTAGAAGCCATCTTAAGAAGCTTTCAGCTTGGGAACGGTCATTTTCTTAAAGTTTTTGAAGGGCCTTCCATGGCAATATTCAGGTGATTGATAGAATTTTCTAGTATAATTTTTGGCTTTGACATTAGCAATCACAGATGATGTAGATCAGTGCTTCCCAAACCTCTCCTGCGGTAGCATCTCTCCGCATGTTTTAGATCTCTCCCGCAAGCACGGAGGAGTCTAATGATTCGCTCATTATCATGCATCTTCGCGGGTAACGAGCTTATCATTTGATTCAACTGTGCTGGAGCAGGCAGAGCTCTAAAATGTGCGCAAAGAGTGGTAGGGGAGACTAGGGTCCGATGAGCCATGGGGACCTATGCGCCATATCACTTTTCTGCGATCAATCCATGACAGAGCTGCTTTTAAAGGCAAAATATTTGAACATTGACTGAGAAGTCATGGGGATAAATGAGCCATATCACTCTTTTCCCTATTTTAAACACCTTTGGCATTGATCGATCGCAAAATAGTGATGCAGCTCATTGGTCCCCATGGCTCATGGGACCCCAGTCTCCCCTACTCCAGTAGAGGTTCGAAAAGCGCTGATGTGGATGATGAGATTGCTGTTGTTCAATGTTATTATGCTCATGCTATATACCTAAGCACTAGCATGCTGCACTTCGGAATTGTGGTAGACTCAGAAGTGTAAGGAATTTTTGGGAAAAGCTAGATCTCGCTATTTTTTTGCATATTGACGATTGCTCGAATCACAGCCAGATTATGCCCTGTCTTACCAAACCTAACTTCCTCTCACTCTGCAGCCGGGACAGAGGGTTGCGACTCCAAGGGAAGTGTGGCTCACGAGTCTTGTCAACCGAAATGGGGGCCATCGGAACATCTTGAAATTGTTTGAGTGTTTCAACAAACCAGACCAATATGTCATGGTGCTGGAGCGGCCAGATCACTGCATGGACCTTGCAGAATTCATGGCCTCCCAAAATGGCCGATTGAACGAGGAAATGGCGAAAGTTGTGATGATGCAACTTCTGCAGGCGCTTGTGCACTGCCAGGAGCGTGGTGTTTTCCATCGGGACGTGAAACCAGAAAATGTCCTGATTGAGAAAAAGTCGATTCGTGCCATCTTAATCGATTTTGGGTGCGGGGATCTGTGGAAGGATACTCCATACACCACGTATGCAGGTCAGTGAGAGGATTGCTTCAAACCTTTTAAAGCATTTGGAAGAGTGTTAATACTGGCAGTCTGATAGGCACTGGAAGTTCGTTCTGTGTCTCAGTGGAACATTGAGCGTGCCAATCTAACCAGGTCCTTCCACTTATATAGGCCGTTCTATGACTTGGTCGTATGGTTTTCCAAGGTTTTTTTGACACTTGTATCTGTTGCTCTTTCAGGTACTGAGTTGTTTGCACCTCCTGAGTGGTTCACAGAGGGGACGTACCATGCTGGCCCCGCCACTGTGTAGTCCTTAGGGGTCACGCTCTTTGAGCTTGTGTGTGGTTTCCTGCCATTTAAAATCGATGACTTGCTGGTTGGCAGGAATATGCTCCAGTTCCCCCCAGGACTGTCCACTGGTGAGACTTGACTTTTCTCTCATTACGTACCTAATACATATTTCTACTGTCTTCACCATCCAATCATATTTTTGCTTCAGCTTCTTTTACCTCCCCTGTCCAATCATATACAGTACCTGTCAAAGGTTTGAACGCACCCACATTTTTCTTACAATGTATTTTAAATAAAGAAATAAGCAGTCTTTAATTTGCAAAAAAAAGGTCTAATTCTTAAATCCATCTAAGTAACTACTATTTGTTGTCATATTTGCAGCACATTTCACTTTAAAAAAAAAAATTTTTTAAACAAGGGCAGTCATATGACTATCGCAAATTTGTACGGCTGCAAGGCTGTCTAACTTCCTTAAGATGTGCTGCACTTGAGGTGGCTTTTCATCAACCTTTTCGCCCAATAAGTCCCAAAACCGCTTGACTTTAATTCGGCTGTTGGCAAATAGGAGTTTATTTGTCTGTTGACTTTGCAAAATGTGGCTTCTTTGAGAATGGCTAAATTTAGCGCACTATTCAAACAAGTAAATTATTCTCTTTTCACTTCTGACTGTTCACCTTTTACAAGATTCCATTTGAGACTATATATAGAAGTTAAGCTGTTTAAATTTCTCTCAGAACAGAGTGCTGTGACATTTGCAAAGTGTGTCCAAACTTTTGACAGACCCTGTCCATCTCTTTTTGCCATCAACAGACCTCATGCACTTCATCAGCTGGTGCTTGGTACCCAGCGTGGAGGGCAGGGCCACACTGGCAGAGCTCCTGCCTCATCGTTGGTTCGACTCCATCAGTCAGACCCAAGGTTGCCATTATTTTCTGTGTTGTGCAGACATGCTGGACTGATGAAACTCATGGCCTGTCAAACTTTTCTCTGGCCCTGTGTGACCTGACCTTGACAATCTCTTCCAGTGACCACAACAGGGCAGGAGAGGGAGAGCCGGCAAGAGGAGGAATCAGGCTGCAGTAGCTCTTCCAGTTCAGAAGTTAGTGAGGGCGAGTCAGTTGAAGTTGAAGAGCTGCATAGACGTGTGTGGGAGAGTCAGGACTCCTCTAGCTCACGCCTGGCACGAGTAAGGAAAGGAGTAGAAGACAGTGAGGGGGAAAGGCAAGCCAATAGAGGAGAGGACTTGAATGAACATGGCCACAGCGCCCGCGTGCCTGAGGTTTTTGCGCTTCCAGACCTTTGTGGTGTGTGGAGAAGAACAGTACAGCTCTCTACGTCCTTAGTGGAGCCGGTGGAGGACAGGGCTGTGCCGGATCAGCAGAGAGTTCAACACTGGCTCCACCCCATCTGCGCAGCACCAGGTACTTCTGTGTTAAGCTCTTTCTTTTACTGCTCTTACTCTTTTAAAGGTATGACAGAATGCATTCTGCTACAGCGCATCAGTGTGTGTACAGTGCCGGTGCCCTGTGCAGTGATATGATCAGCGCTGATCTGGATTTTGTTCCTCTGTTCTCCCTCTGCCCAGAATCCAGCTACATCCCAGTTAATGGGCAAAGACAGTCTCATGTCCTGGAGTACGCAGGGAATTGGATGACAGGGTATGTTCCTCTCTGACACCGTTGATCCTGACTGGTCCTAAAGTATAACCTTATTTAATTGGTCAGTGGTTTTTCTGATTGTGCATTCCTGCCAAGCTATTTTCATAGTAATATAACTACAATGAATGCAACGCTCCCCCAATGCCACAACAGGCCACAATGCAAAATGTAAGAAAACCATAACTATTATGACTACTATCTGGTATATGGAGAGTTGATGACTATATGTCTGATGGAGTAAGAACTTCAGTTTTTCACTAAATTTCTAGTCTTTTTCCTTCAAAATTCCAGAAAATGGTCGCTTGGATGCAGAACCTGGCCTTGCTGTCTCCATCCAGGACCACGTGCAAAATTTCAATCAAGGCTCAGAGATTTGTGTTGAGGCAAAATTTGGCAATTAAACATTAAGCAGCTTGCTCACAGTAAGTTTAGGGGGCATTTTTTAAAATTAATTTTCAGGCACTGGGCATATGAAGGGGTGATGGCAAAATTAGATATATCCAATAAGGCCAGACCGAGTACATTTTTTGAAGTACGGATTTTTTATTTTTTATTTCAACATTTCTAAGGTTGATCGCTCAGAAGAAAATGCAAAAAAAAAAAAAAAAAAACACAAAATGGTGGATTTGTGAATACAGCACAAAGAGTCCAAAGACGATTGGCAAACAACAAACAAATGTTAATGTAATCATTCTTAAAGTGGTTCGTTTAGCTGTGAACTGGACTGTTTTGATTCAGTTTCAAACCTTTTTGTGTTAAATATTGAAGGTTGATGGCGGTCGGCCTTTATCGTGTTAATTAAACAGGGTATGAATTGATGTGATTGAACTGCAGAGGGGCCGCGCAGTAGCATGACAAACGGGCATGAGAAATAAGTCCTAGATACTCTTGAAAATCATGATCACAATAAAGGAAAAATATGAATCACTATGGCAACACCACTCTGATGGACATGTGAGGGTGGACGTACTGCTGAATGTGCAAAGTTCTCTGTTCATAAGTACAAACCGTACACACCACCACACAAGGAACACCCACACGTATACCGTATTTCTACATAAATGTAGTGTATTAGTATACAACTACAGTGCACACATACACACACACACACACACTCAAACACACAGACGCACGCAGAAACACGCAAGCATACTGCATACACACACACAAAGGGGAGTATGGACATGCATACCTTCCTATAGATACAGTACCCTTGAAAACGATGCCTTATAATTCACTGTAGTGTCATTCATAACCAGACCAAACACACAGCCCATGTTTCACGTGTTTAAAGGTGAACATCATTACGGTGTCTGCGATAAAATGCACTCTCTGTCCCTGTTCGGAAAAAACCTGGCATGGAGGGAGTAGTGCAGTGAACATGCATGAGGAGATGCGGCCACCGAGGGCCCTGATTGGCTGGAGTAATTCCAGGGCTGTGAGGGGGCAGACAGGGGAGGAGGGATGGGTGTCTCCCTGGCAACACGTGGACTGCAGCCCCACCCCCCACCACACTGCAGGACTGTCTGAATCCAGGATCTTTCTTTCTGCCTCTCTCACTCCCTGTCTCTCTCTTTTCACCCACAGTCTCTCTCTCTCTCTCTCTCTCTCTCTCTCTGGCATTGTGATCATGACTCGTGACTCCTTATTTTTTCTTTTTCATCTTTTTGGGTGTCGTTTAATGCTCTGATTTGCATTTAATTTGTATCCAATAGTACTGCAAATAATTTACTGGCATTATCAATTAATTTAATCAATTTAGCTTTGTAGCATAATAAATAACCCTCCACAACCACCAGCAAATCTGCAGATACACTGTTCATCAAACCAAAAAAAGCACAACGAGCTCAAGGGGTGAGTTCAGACTGACACGACACTGACAGCACCGGCGGTTTTTCACTTTCAAAGACCTACATGGGGAGACTAAAATACAGACTTCTTTCATATGGCTCATTCGAAGGCAAAACTGCTGACGCTGAGTCAATCCGAACTCACCCAATAACACGACGTGGCCTATTCCTTTATCATGTGACCATGGCAGCCATGTTGTGGTCTATTTGCAATGCCCTCCTCTGACTCCCCCACTTGGTTGAATCTTCTCAGAACACACAACATAAGGTGATGACAATGCTAATGCTACACTCTAGATAAAACGTTATTTAAGGTTATTATTACTGTCGCGCTCCTGTTAGCCAAGTGCTAAAAAAAAAACCCCACAGGGGCTGTATTTGTGCAGTGTGGGGGTGATTACAGCCTGGAAGAACAATGCTGTGGGCATGTACCACAGACTGAGGAAACTGCGAAGAGTCAATGGACCAAAACGCACTTCTTCCCCAAATACCATGCCTTTAGGGACGCAAGACTGCAAAAACCACACAAAAACGGTCACAACACACACACAAAGGGTTGAAGATAGCATCACGTGAGTCAGAAGTCATCATGATCATCCAGGGCTGACATCGGCAGGGATTCCAGCCTCTCTTTACCGACAAACACTGCACATCTGATGACAGCCTGGCTAATCAGTAGTAATAATTATTCAGGTAATAACCTGGTCAAAACTAGAGCTGAATGTTGATTTCATTATCCGAAATGTTGGTGATGTTGAGATAACGAGGTTTGTGTAGTTCAGCCATCACCAAATCTGGACCCTGAATCCAAATCCAGTCCTGGTTTTCCTTTCTCCCATGTAAATAAGTGAACAATTAGTGCTTCTGATTGGTCAGACTGCCTTTACACCTGACTCCCGGGTAAAAGGAGGATGAAAAACCAGCAGTTCTTGGGTCTTGAAGACAGTGATTTGATGATCTTCGCTTCAGCTGACTCTGTCCTTCATTAATACTGGTTACAAAAATGTGATTCAACCAAAAACCTGGCATGTCATGGTACCTAGAGGAACCAAGATTCAGTCGTAGTATAACCTGAGACAAAAACTTTAACTGCGGTTAAAGACTACCAGAGACATGAATAATGAACACACGCAGGCAGGCAAACTACACACACAGGACTCAATAAACAGGGGAAATCCATTCAAATTTAGCGCATCAGGGCAGTGGTTCCCAACCTCTGTCCTGGGGCCCACCTGAGTACGCTGGTGCTCAAATCCCTTGGACAGCAGTCAATTCTTCTTTATAAGGTGCTTTTCATGCAAGCCACACTGTAAGTAATGGTTATGGCTACATGCCATGTAGAATAAAAATTGTGCTTAATCGCAGACATTTACAAAAACGTCCCGCATTTTTTACCTAATTAAAGATGGTAAATCAACAGGGTCCTAATCAGATTGTTGAATATGTCTTTAAACTTCGCCTAGAGCGACTTGTGCTGTTGATTATTGTTTAGTCTTTGAACTTGTCATTACCAACCAAATGGCTAGTTTTGGGCAATTTCACCAATCTGAGGCTGCCAATGAACTTCAAACAAAATAATGATCAGTCAAATATTGTTCTCCGTTTTTAATGTAATGCCCACCGTGCGCTAGAGGACCTCGAAAAGACTTTCAAAATTCTTTAAGAAGACTAATTTCTGACATACTAACACATCAGAAAACAATGACACAAAAGTCATGGAGTAGTTTCCCCACAGACGATACAATTTTTAAAAGACTGGGGATCATGCAGAGCACCTCTGTCATTTGCAGACGATGTCACGTCATTGAACTTCACTGCATGCATGAGCCAAGACTAAGGTCTTCCAACAATATTAAACAGGTTTGATTTAATCAAAATGTTAAGATGAGAAAATGACAGAGTCGGATGGAGTTTTATTACTATGAGTGGTTTATACCAAAAGATTGAAATGACGGGAGCATGCCTCAACTCAAGCAAAACTCTTGCGATTAAATTTCGATGTTGGAAATTCGTCTACAACAGTCAACAGTGAGATTGCCTCAAAAGGCATCTGGCGTAAGGGCAGTAACAATCTTTCAAATTTAAAATATATCAAAATGTGGACGTGGGAGATTAATGTTTGCTCAATGCCACATGCATGGCTATTTCTATCTCATAATCTAGCTCAAGAGGACTAATAAGCTTTCTGAACAATAAAGAAACCCACTAGAGGAAAAAAATCTAAATTCTGGGGCGCAGTAAGAACATACCCAGGTGACCCCAGGACTGAGGTTAGGAGCATATTAAGGTTGTCCACTCAACTGAAGAAAACACGCAGAGCGTGAGATAAGGATCGCGACGGCACCTTTAAACTGACTGGGAAAGCAGCAGATCTTCGCAGCACTGCATACCTGATAATCAAGAACTCCTGACCTCGTCGGCACCAATTCCAGCCTAGCTGTACTAATTCTATGGCAGAATCAGCGTAGATTAGAGCAGTAGTGGCTTGCAATCTGTGTGATTTCCCAGGGAGTGAAGGAATGTTGCATATAAGACATGAAATCTACAACAGATTGTCTGGGCCCGATACTGTGGCCTTAGCTCCGTGGAAAGACTGAGCGATGACATGATATGCATTACGTTATCAGTACGTAGGCAGTTGTGCAGGTCACGCACACATATCTTAATGCACAGGCGTAATACAGGGTCAATAATGAGAATCACGCAAAGTAGAACTGCAGTCATTACCTCCTGCAGATAATATCATTGACTAACTCGAGTCATGAAAGCACGAATGACCAACAAACCTCAACACCAGAGCAGGGCTGTCTCACGCTGTCACTGCAGGTCTACCGTTTCAACCAAGTATCAGGATATTTTGGCTGAGAGTCTGGCTGTCTCCGCCGGCCTGGGACAATGACCCAAAACACACCTCAAGATCCACACAGAAATGGTTCTGTGACAAAAAAATCAACTTTCTGCAATGGCCATCTCAGTCACCAGACCTCAATCCAACTAAAAACTTGCAAGCAGAGTTGAAGAGGGCACTTGATAAACACAAACCCAAGAATGTGATGGATCTTTATAAGATCTGCTGAGAGGAAGGGTTCAAAACCCCAAATATGCGCCGAAACCTTGTCAAAAATTACAGGAAAAGACTCCATGCCAAAGGTGGTTGCACTAAGTACTAAATGAAGAGTGCCACACTGCCAATAATTATGAAACCAATCAGTGAGATACAACCTGTGAGATACAGGTTTGGTACTACATAAGTGTAATACAGCTTTCTCGCGTCGCGATAGGTCAGATTCCGTTCATTGGCGAATACGATAACGTTACCAATCCTCCTGCTGAGAACCGGTAAACATCAAGCGTGTCGTTTCCAGTTTGCCTTTTATTCAAGGCGAGGGGATGAATAATTCGTTAGCTAGCATGCAAGCCCTTAGTAATATAAGTTATATAAATTACTGTTTTAGTAGAAGCTTGATGAAATGGGGAAAAGCGTTAGCATGCTAGCTAAATCATCCTACTGCTTTGAATAGACTGCCAGCTAGAAACTAACGTTTTCTTTCTTTAATTTTCCAAATAATACGATGCTGATGCTTATGGGATAAACAGGATCTCAATTTCATGAGCCCGTGATATCAAGCTTATGAAACGAGAGTTGTAATTTTCATTTAGGACATAAGACATAGTTAGGATCTTTGGAAATCTTGGGATCACCACTAGAATTTAAAATAGGCCAAATAATATGAATGGGTTTGAATAAAACAGCTGCATTTGACAAACCCTTATATGGGTCCTTATGAGGCACCCGGCTCAAAAGTGCAGTGGCAAAGCCCAACCCAGCTATTACCTTCCAATCCCAATTCCCTGGCCTTCAGACTACACTGTCTCCAAGGGATTATGTTCAGTGTGGAGAGGATCCAGGGAACCCCTCGCAGGAGGAACTGAAAAAATTCTTCAGTTGCTCACTTCGTCTCCCTCCCTCTCTCTGTCTCTTGCTCTCCTTCTCTGGGTCTCGGTTGGCCGCCCCTAATGCATGTAGAGGGGCAAGATAGGCGCGCTCAATTTCAGTGGCCCTTCATGCTTGACTGGGACCTCCCCACGTTCCCTGTGGGGCATTTCTTCCTCTGCGATAACAGCACTGTAAAATCCCTGGCCCCGCCAAAACACAGCATGATGGGCACACTTCATTACACATAAAGGGCTGAGCACCTCGCACTCATCTCTCAAAAACATGCAAGCGGAGCAAGTGATAAAGAAAGCCAATTCCAGGAAAACCTTGACGAGCCAATTCCATTTCAACACAGTCGCTACACTCCAATCAGTCCCTGAATTGTTGTCAAACTGAGGTACATGGGCCGTTTTATTTTTAATTCTTTACATAGCAAGGGGAGGTTGACTGAAAACGACTTCCTCTTTTTCATTTATGCCCGAAAAGAGATGCTACACTGCTGCAAGAGGTAACAGCAAGAGTGAGAACGGGGTCAAGGAGCGGTTTTGGTAAGAAGGTCGTTGCTCAAGAGTCACAGCGGAAGAGTTCTTCCCAACTTCATCTCCCCAGATGCAAGTCAGCATCATCGTGTTCCCAGGTTTCACCAGTGTAGAAACGGCCTCAAAAACGAAAGAAAGGATTCTTCAATGTAACGACATGCAACTGAAGCTCGATCTTAACAGCCGCAGAATGGCGCAACACACAACGCAGGTTTCGCCACCAATCACCCACACTCAGGAACAGTCAGGAACATTCACCACACTGAGATCCTCAGTGCACAAGCTCTGCACAAAGCCTCCTGCACCACAAACACTCCAGCAGCTCAATAGCGATACCCAGTTTGGAGTCTTTATCAATACTCTATCATTCTCAAAATCATTTTCAAATCATTTGACTCTATACAATCCAATCCAATCACGGCCATTTTGAAAGTGAATAAACAGCAGTGACTGTGAGATCAAAAGAGTGAAAATGTGCCATACTCTCAGCTATGGCCTATCTGTCAGTCAACAGAGACCCCACCCACAGTGCCAAAATCACAAATTTCTAATTGGTTAGCCCGCAAAGCCTGCAGGATCGGCCGTGCTTCTGCTTAATTCTGGCCCCCTGGTGCTAAACACACCACCCTGTGCCATACTGAGCCTTTTACCTGCTTCTCATCAAGAGAACAGTCAGCAAAATGCCAGTGCAGTAAACCTAGCTAGTCAAGCATGTCAATCTCAATTCCAGATGGGCTGTTACCTCAGCACACTGTAAACCCTGATAGCGTGGTGAACTCAAATGTTTTGTGGAAACCGATTACCTAAAAAAAAAATTTGTAGGCCAACTAAATTCATTGAGTGGAAGGAACTTAAAGATATTAAAGTTATTTTTCATGTTTTTAAGTGTTGTGAACACAAGACCATTAAGTTGGAATCCACAATTTTTTGGGGGGGTAATCGGTTTCCACAAAACATTTGAGTTCACCACACTCGTCAGGGTTTACAGAGCAAGTTTTTCACAGCCATCATGTACTTAAATTGAGCACTTAATTTCTTGACTTTCTTAAAAGGCTGCCACCTTGTTCCCATGGGCCGAGTCATTTAGACAAGTGTTTTGGGAAGATTTATCTCCAAAAGAGAGGTTGGGCCGTCAAAGGCCATGCTTCCAGCCTTCCAACTCACTGGTCTATTACGACCTGGACCGCATTCTTCAGCTCCGCAATCATTGCATGCACCTGTTTTTCCTTTCCACTGTGTGGTAGTGTTGTGCTATTTAAGACCGAGCTGCGCAGTCATCCGAAAAGTCTCGTAAGCCACAAGCCTGCATTTACTCACTAGTGTTGAATAGACTAATCTCCTCTGTTCCATGTGTATATATTATAACTTTTGAACTTAATGCTGTTCATTGTTGATGTCAGCACTTTAACTTAATTACCAGGAACCTCAATTCCTTGTTCTATTGTTCTATTTGTAATACACTGAACTATAACTAAAGACCAGTGTCTGTATTACTAATACAAAGTATTTTCCAGGAACCTTGATTCCTTGTTATTTTGTATTATATCCTGTTTTGCCTTCTTGCTGTTTTGAAGGCATAATAAATACAACCAAGGCTGTGTCCGAAATCACTCACTCATTCACTATTCCCTACTCACTATAAAGGGACTCACTATAGGTGACTGTATAGTGAGCTCATTGGTAGAGGGAAGAAACACTTTCTGACACTACGTGACTTGTTTTGTCGCAGCTATTAGTAGCGTCATTGTTGTCGCAAAATTAAATCGTACCTGTTCAACTTCAGTTGAAGAATTTTGAGCGTATTTCTGTAAAAACCGAAGGGAGTATATTTCCCACTGTGTTTGTGCTTACCATTGTTGTTTAAATAATAAAATTTGACATAAATTTTTTATATCATCATTTCTTTTTTGTCCTCTAACTCATCATTATTCATTTTAATAGTACCTAAATGTCCGTTTACATCCTGTGCAAAAAAAAAAAAAACGACTCTCCCGTGCTGCTTGGTTTCCAATTAAAAAAAAAAAAAAACTTGCACCTGAAGCAAATAAAAGTCTCATCCCTGTTTTAAAATTCCGTTGACTAAACCCAGCTCTTTCGGGCTTTTCGATTTGCGTGCAATGCATGATGGGATGTATAGCTGGGTTAGTGACCATCGGATGTTCACTACATTTCGCAGTGGATTGTGGCATGCAATGAGTTCACGAAATAGGGGATAAATATCCCTATAAATATAGGGACAGCCCTACAAAATGGCGAACCCACTATATAGTGCGCTATATAATGAGTAGTAAGTGATTTCGGACACAGCCCAAGTACATCTCAGCACCTGATACTTCCTGTCCTCCGTGCACATCACTGGTGCTCAGAGCATAGCCCTTACAGCCTGCCCTGTGCTAGTCATTGAATGAAGTGTGAATTCTTAGGGCTGGCGTGAAAAACTGCCGCGCACTACATCTCCGGAAGCAGAGCTTCACAGCCTCGCTGTTCACCTTGTACAGTAGGTTATGTGTTATTTTCCATAGATACTGCACAATTTACAAATCTACAGTACAAATCCACACAGTAACAGCCCCTCTGCATCCTCTAAAACTGGCTGTTTTTTTTTTAAATAAGTGATGCTCAATGAGCAGAGAGAGCCAACACACACATTAGCCAGCAATGTTTATAAACTCGGACATTTATTAATGCTTTTGGCTTAATACCTCAAAAGCCTTGACAGGGAGCAAAGAGTCTAAATAAAACAAAAAACAGTAGCTCGTATCCTGAGAACTGTTGAATTTGAGCTTGCCTGGAACTAAACTGCAAACTGCACTTAAGAGGACAAACTGCAAATTCAAAAAAAGGTCAGCCTATTCCTCAGGAACATTCACCATAACATTTCAAAAGCTCTTTGTGCTATACTGTAGTTTACTCACTGGGGAAATTTTTTTTGGATGATGCTCTAAAAGCGGTGGATCATCGGTCTGAATGATAACTGCAGGGAAAGTGACATTTGCAGTGACATTTCTCTGATTACATATTCTTTTGGTCCTGTGCAAGTTGACCCAACTGCTGCTAATGCCGTATTAACCCAGATACTGACCATTCAGAAAATGTATCTGCAAGCAGGAGCTAGAATTGCATGATGTTAATGTAAAACAGCATGCAGGGAAAATCCCATTGTTTCTCATCCTAATTTCATCATCAAACCTGATGCACTGCTGACTGCGGGAAAAAAAGACCAGCATGCGGCGAAGGGACTGCGTCGTTCTCAGGTAGTTTGGCGTATGTGTGTCATTTAAACCATTACCGCTGACTTTAATATTTGCCTTTCGCTACAACCTATTCGCCCAATTACAAGCGCTTAATGAGAATCACAATTTCTACGGACTCCAGAGGTTATCCTGCATCCGCGTGTATTTTGCCGCGATGCTTTGCAGGTCTTTGCAGCCAAGGCTGAGGAAATTGATTGCCCACAAATCATGCCAACAGCATACCACAGCAATAAACAAATAAACAAAAAAAAATTTCTTTTGGGTTTTCTGAACTGAGACCTTCTACACTCTGACATGGTAAAATGGTTTGAAGCATTTTTTGGAAATTTTTGAGGTATGCTTCATGTCATTCATTTGGCTGTTTTTGGAGAAGTGGTCGGTCTTGTCGAAGATAAGCACCCCCTTTTGTGAGACTGAAGTGTAATCACTGTGATGACTTGTCTGTCACTGTTTATGTGACCCAGTGGTTCTGACATATGGGTCTTAGTCGAAATCAGAGCAATAGACCCTTATTGTTATGATCTGCATCTGTCTGATTTTGTGTTTATTATTTTTCATGTTTATTCATCTACTCCATTATTGCATTGCACATCGTCTCCCTTGTAATGTCTGATGTGATCTGTGTCATCATGGCAGTGCACTCCCCTGTCTGCGTGCAGACACGCTTCGGGTGATTTCGGAAGTTTTCCGGTATTTCTTGAACTTCCTTCAAGCCTCGTTTTACCTTCCTTCCCGTTTTTCTGAAATTACCATATTAATTACCCGCTAGGCTGCTTAGTTAGCATTGGTAATTTTACTGTATATTAATCCCTTTGTCTGTACAGTAACTAACTACCAATCTCGTATTTTGATTAGGTGTGCAGATATCACTGTTAACTTATACAAGTAATTCTGCCCTGCTCTGCAACTCCGCCCCTTTTGCCTTCTCTGCCTCTCCCTGCGTTTCCGCAAGAATCTCTCACACGTGCTTAATTGCCATCCTGCACTCATTGTCTGTGCACTCAGAACTCCTTGACCGGAGCTGTTTATTTGTCATAGGTTGTCTGCGTTGATCCTGTCCGCATTTTGGCCTTTGCCAATTGTTGTGGCTTAGGGCTTCCCCAAGTGGGCTAATTAGTCTTATTCAGAGCCATTGGCCCAATTCCAATCCGACCCCTTACCCCACGGACTCACTGACTTAGAGCCGCGTTCACGGAAAGTCCGTGAGTGTGTGAGGGCTGTTCCATTGTCAGATCATTAAGTCAGTGAGTCTGTGAATGAGCCCTTACTGCCCCTTCACCGTAAGTCGGCACTGATGCTGACTTTGGGGAAGGAAATTACCCACAGTTCATAGCGTTGTGAAGTCAAATACGGGGAATGCCGTCAGAATACCGGAAATGTAAACAGAAAAAACGGTAAATAAACCAAAGAGCGGTCCGATCGAGGGAATGGAAGGAGCGAGAAAGAAAAAGTTTACGTGTAAATATTAACGTTGATTCTCACAACTGTGTGTAGTTTGGTAACATGAAAAGGGGGTGAGCACTATTCCATTCCAATATATAGGATCTGGAGCCCTCTCAGACTCACAGACTCAGTCGCTTACAGCTGACGTCAATAAAGTCAGTGAGGGTTCAGGGCTTGATTTTTCAGGGGGCGGATTGGAATGGGGCCGTTGATATTCTCAGAGTTGGGGGGGCAGACACGTCCCTTTATGACAATTAGTCCTGGCTACTTCTCATTTTCCAACTGACGCATTTTCCACTTATCGTAATTGGCAACTGAAGACATGATTTCTCTCCATATGCGATCGAATAGCGATGAAATCATGGGCGAAATTCATTACAGAAAAATAAGTTACTTATTAATAGGCCAGTGCGTCGCGTTGTTTGATCCGGCCCGCCTTCCAATGAAATACCGCCTTTCACTCTCGGTGGGCTATTGCGTGAGTTCATTTAAAAAAAAAAAAAAAACGTGGCACTCGGCTGGAAGCTTGAGCAGCACGCTGCCTATTTCTTTGCGTGAGAGTTGACAGGTATGCAAATTTGAAAAACGATTTAAATACAGCAAATAGGCATCCACATGAATGATTGTCTTCTTACGTAATTAGGGAGAACAATCAGCACTTGTAAGTGTTTTTGTTGAAAACCTTTCCTTGCATCAGTCATTGTATTTAATCTCATTCAGTCTCCTGGTCTCACCAACTGTCGGTTACATGTGTTTTGTTCATTTTATCTAAACATTATAATTGAGAATATCAAGGGCTCTGAAATGCTAGTGGTGCACCTTTGCTTTGAGGAAGATCAGGCGTGACATTGAATGATATAGCAGGTCAGCAGAACTTTAACATGGTAAGTTAAAATATTTTAAATAATCCATCCCCATGACAGTGTAAGTATGAGGTTAAATTTACTTAGAAATTATAGCGGATCAACGGTACGTATAAATACTAGCTAACTGATGCTAACATGAATCTTTCCCTCCAAAAGCTATGAAATGATCTTAGTAGTAAAAGCATGACCTCTATAAACATGTAAATACTGTAATTCATAAAGATAAATACGTGTTCGGCAATTGTGTAAGGTTTAATTTAATATTTAACATTCAGTAACGTAATTGCTGCTGTCTGTTCCATAGGAGATAATGACAAAATGATAAATAATAAAGATAATGATAAAGCGCGGCATTTGCTTGGAACTATAGCACCTCCCCCTGAACCACGTGACCACTCGAACAACGAAGTCAATGGGTGTCGCCACTCTGAGTTATCTACCGCATGTGACTTCCCTCTTGTCTATTTAAAGTCTTCACTGCAGTTCATTCTTTGTCAGAACGTTGATCAATTTACATCTGTGCAGAGCTCCTCGCATGCCTTTTGTTCATTGCTTCTTCATGACTGTTTTTGCCTGACCTTGAGTTTGCTATAGCCCTTATATTCCTGTTTTGTCTTTTTGGATTTTGACCTGTTATGACCACGATTTCTGTTTTGGATGCCCTGTTTATGACCTACCTTTCTGGATTTTGACTATGAGTTTTGGCTTACTGTCTATGTACCTTTGCACATCTGACTCAATGTTTTGACCCCTGCCTGTCTAGTCAACTTCGCTTTTTGGACATTGTTTTGGTTTGACAATCCTTGTGTCTTCTGGTCCTGATCCTTTTTGGAATAAAGGCTTATGATTTTTGGATTATCCCTGAGTTGCAACTGATTCCTCTGAGCGTATCGTCACACTTATGGAACAAAAACATATTGAGATATATTGAAGAATATGATGTAATATGTTATAAAATACATTTTAATAAGGGCTGTCGAAATAATTAATCGCGATTAATTTAAGCGCAATAAAAGTAACTGCCACTATGAGGCAGACAGACGTGATTGCTTATTACCTTTTCTATGACACATACCTACTGCGGTCATTTGAAATGCTTCCGGTGAGGAAACTTTGGTTTAAAGTCCACTAATTACCAGCCAGGTTGGACAGCCTCCATCGCCTTGGCATAATTAGCTCACCTTAATTCAATTCCTGTGTACTTTGCCTGACTTGCAATCAAGCCATTTATTCAGCCAACTGACTAATCAAAATCAAAATGTAGCCTATAATGATGAAGAAGAGAGAATGAGAACCAGACAGACCTAACCAGGCTGCCGCGTTATATTAAAAGATTTTCAAATTCGTTAACAATTTACATGTCACGTTCTATACGCTTAAACAAAATGTTTTCCACCTTCACTGTTGGTTATTTAGATGCTCAAAAGTAAATAAAATCAAGTGCTATGAGTTACATTATTTTAAATTACTCTCGTTCAATTGTCTAATAAAAAATGCCTCAAATTTGCGGCAAAGATTCGCCTGGACGTTAATTGCCAAATCTTCGGTGCATTTGACTATTGCCTGCAATGCAAACATATTCTCTCTCACATTCATGTTCGGTATGCTTCACAAAATGTTTTCCACTTCACGCAGCCTATATTTTTAAGCTCTTAAAACCAGGGCCGTCTTTGAATAACTTCATTTTTTTTTTTAGAAATATCTTCAATAATGCATACAAAATTCCTTGATGAAAGATGGAATTCAGAGGTCAGCAATTTTTTCAGATAGTTGAAATTTTTTCAATCTAACACGACAACCTGGTTAGGTCCGTCTGCTTCTCATTATCACTTCTTAATCATTCTACGCCACATTTTGATTTTGATTAGTCAGTTGGCTGAATAAATGGCTTGATTGCAAGTCAGGCGAAGTACGCGGGAAATGGTTAAAGGTGAGCTAATTATGCCAAGGCGATGGAGGCTGTCCAACCTGGCTGGTAATTAGTGAACTTCAAATCACAGTTTTCTTCCCAGAAGCATTTCAAATGACCGCATTAGGTATGTGTCATAGAAAAGGTAATAAGCAATCACGTCTATCTGCCTCATAGTGGTAGTTACTTTTATTGCGCTTAAATTAATCGCGATTAATTATTCTGACAGCCCAAATTTTAATGTATGGAAAGGGGTGACATATATTTGACAGTACATGTCAATATATTAGCTTTTTTTTTTTTTTGCTTCAAGCATTTATTACAAAATATAATGAATATACATCATACATATCTTAAACTTGATATATTAAACATTTGGACAGTTATTTATCAGGTCATAAATGAAGAAGAATGCTTCATTCATTCAGCTTTTTATTCACCATAATGCAGACTTCATACTTAATGCTAAAAACATATCTTGACAACATTTGTTTTTCAAGTTACAAACTTTACAGGCAGTAATTTGAAAATGCAGACTACTTTGTATTGCTCAGCGGAATCAAAATTGTCTGCCATTATAGACTACCAGTCAAACAAAATGGACACACTGCCTTTCAAAATGTCTTGAGTACGTTTTCACACCTTTATTCTGGTTGATTTTTTTTTCAGGAAGGAGGGGAAAGAATATCAATTGTTCCAATTATTTCTGGTCCAGTTCTTTTTAAACTGACATTTTAAGAACCACCAAAAATGATAAACATGAGGTTAGTCAGATTGTCAGGTAATTAGTTGTTTAGACCGTTTCAGTGATTATCATTCCGCACAATCAGCACATTATCAGTACAAGTGTTGGGAAAACTGACCCCAGAGACTGACAGAGGTTTATGCCGCACTTTAATGCTTCAGATGTGTTTATGTTTTTGTGTCTAAAAGAGCTCATACTTACATGAAAAAGTGAATGATTCACGACTAATTTGGCGCATAAAAGCCTGTGTATTAGAAATCTCCCGTCTTTTCTAGATGTCACTTTACTAAGGGTTCTTGGAAGTTCATATGAAAAATATGTAATGAACAGTTAACGTCTTTGTTCGATGTTGCAACAATGGGGGTTGAATTTCACAATAAAAGCCTGTGTGGTGAACAGCTTACTTCTTTGTTGGAAGTACTGCACATTATTTTTTTAACAATCATAGTATGCCTGTTTTTAACAAACAGGTGTTGAAATGAATGAATATGCTCGCTATGAAACAATGTTGGTGTATCAAGATCCGAATGCATCATGTTATTAATAAATCAGCAATGTATTCTGCCATGATTTTTAATACTAAAAGTGCATTATATCCATGGATATAAAAGACATGCATGGCATAATATATTAAAATAATACAAATTAATATATTTAAAGAATATATTATCTCATCATTTTCATAAAAATATTGGCAAAATGGCAATGTATACCAATTATGTTTTTAAAAATTACTTCAAATACATTTCTGCATATATGAGTAGCTATATTTTAATACATTTTGCAATATATTGAAAACAGCAATAATTTGTATATTAATCAATATCTAGGGAATATATTATATATTTAGAAATATATTTAGTTATAACTTTCAATACATAAGACAACAACACTAATTCCAAATGTATACCCATTTTAACTTTCAACATTACTGCAATATTTAATTATAAGGTATATCATTGCAAATTTGCTGGTGAATTGATAAAAAAAATTGAAAAACAGAATATTAATATATTGGGTCCACATATATTAAAAACTATATTTTTGTTCCCTAAGGGGGGCTTCCATCTTCCTTTTCCAACCACTTTTCCTTGACCTCGCCAGAAAATGCCAAACGGGTCAAAGGAAAGTTGTTGGGAGATTTTAAAGGTAGGATACCTTTGGACATGTAAGGGAAATATCGGATTTTCTCTCCCTCAGTAGAGTAAATCGGGGTAATACGCCCCCCTGAGGACTAACGCCCTCTTTCTTTTAAAGCAATATTTTCACGAAATTGAATATAGGGTCCTAAAGCCCCACTCCAGCCAGTGTTACTTTCCAGCTGGTGTTACTCACCAGCTCACACATTGAATGGGGTGTAGTTATTAGATAGGCGAAATCCACTAATGTTATCGTCGCAACCAGATTGCTGTTTAAGCGCGTCACAGGCTTGCCTCTAAGTGTCTCATCGGCATGCCAATTCACATTGTTGCAAAAAAACAGCCAGCTAATCTTGCATTTTACCACAATTGTAGCATTATAGCATTCATTATATCTCTCTGCGTGGATGTGTTCATCTGTTTGTATGTTTGTACCATAGACTGTCAATAAAGATGGACAACACATCTTCACTTCCTCATGCTGTACAAAAATGGAGCCATTATAGAAATATCCTTCATATGGACACTGTCACCTTGCATATTTGGAGCTGGTGTCAGCAAAGTAGGAGAGTTAAGCCAAGGTTTCAAGGTCCAGCCCTACCGTCCTACTGAACTTTTCATGTTGCCTAACTGGCTGCTTCAGTGTAAGCAGTAAACGCTGCTGGTTGAGCAAAAAAGTTTCCCCGAAAAACATAATTCTGCATCCCACTGCTTGGAGGATTTTGAAGGATTTTTTTTTTGAGTTGTTCTCTTTAATTCTCCTTCAAAATAACCAAGACATAATTGAGATCAGGGGCATACAATTTTGAGATCTCCTCTGTTTATCCCACTTCTCAAGTATTGCTCAAATGGTTATCTCAACTCAACCTCCTTTGTCTCAGTGATGTCTTGTCTCTTTTTAGCTTATCTCTTGCTCCTAAGGGACCTTTAGGAGAAGTAACTCAGAAACAAATGATCACAGAATGATACAAATATGAGAAGCTCAAATTCATCTCAAGAGACGAGATTGAGCAACACATTTTTCCTACAGGAATGTACACTTGAGCTAGTGGCTCCCATTTCTGTGCCTCAACAACATCTCAACTTGCAGAGTGAGCACAGCGCACTGGCAACGTGTTGGAATATTGCATATTGCCTGATTACCTTAAGTCATGAGCTTGACTGAGAAGACAGTCATGGAGATTTATCGGAAAAGTTTAGGACCCAAATGATGTATTAAGTCACTACAGCTACAAAGGAAATTGCTCCATATTCAGTCTTTCCTTTCTTTCAAATTTGGTCCTGTGTTTCCTTGCTGGAAGGCAGGAACTAAGGAGATAAATTACCCCCCTTTCCTTCATAAAATTGAATTGGTGAATTCAATAAAGGCCCAACTCCACAAATTTTCAACATGGAGGTTATTAAATATACAGATTCAATTGATAATTCGGCACTCCTCCGGTTCATGTCCATTTGCATACAGGGTTCCTCTCTCTTAAGAGAATTTGGATTCAGCCTCAGGCTTCATTCATTTAATTTTTTTTTTTTTTCTGGCTAAAGAAAGTTCCTGACTCCTTAAAAGTGAGCCGGAAGTATTTACATGGCAGTCGTGATAAGTACTGTTTGAATTCTCTAAATGTTGAGGAAAGATGCTTCAATGCTTCCTAACTCATTTCCTTGACCATAGGGAACACTGGACCATCCTTTTCAAAAACACAGGAGATAACGCAATCCCACAATCCCTTGTGGCAGAAGTATTTCGATAAAGTGACGAACCATCCATTTGGCCATTCACAAAAACAAATGAACATGGCAAACAAAGAACACATGATGACGTCACCAAGTGTTAGAGCAGTTGAATTCTCCTAGCACCATGGTGGCCTTTGCCTCAGTCCTGATCAATTATCCTTTACATCTTTCCTTAACCTTGTGACATGATCCATCCAGGTTAAGGAAAAGTGGTCAGTAAACAGACAATAGGACATAATTGTCTGACTACTCGATTGAAGCCCAGAGCTAGACCCACAGAGCTGTCAAACACTTCCGCCACATGGCCCAATTCCCAGCCGCGATTCCGTTCCGGGGACGGACCGGATCACTGTCACACTGGCACTGTGACCCAGTTTTCCCTCAAAAACACAGAATGGCTTTGGCCCGCCTTCCCAAACAGCAGTGGGGACAGAATCGCCATTTGATAGATGGAATAGAATTCTAACATGATCCAAAGCCGCCTTAAAACCAGCAGGCAAAACTCAAACTGTAATCAATCAGAGCTTCAGCATCACATAACATTGATTCCTGAGTCAGCCAGGATTATTGACATTCACGGACACTGAAGCAGCTTAACACATACGCCATTAATCTATGTCCATACAAAATGTATGGGAGGAGAGGGGATTACAAGTAAAAAAAACCTGATATGCCAAAAAATAATAATTTCAGAGCTGGCGGGTGGGTGCAAGTAAAACCTTCAACAGCCTTGCGATTTTGGGGGTCTATGCATTTTATTCAACTTCTGCAATGGTTAAACTGAAGTCCCAGAGCAACACTGTCTCAACTGGTTTTGTTCACATTTGAGACTTTGAATTGGTTTGAATGCTTCCCTGGGGCCAACCGTCCATATACTAAACAGGAAGATCCTGCCAGAGATAAATTTATACAACACTATACAAAGGAAGGCATATTTACTGGAATTTGTCTGAGGCTACAACACAGAGGTTTGTGCAATTAGCCGGGTGCTTTCATAATGGACAACCAGCGTTTCCGTACGCTTTGGAGTGTGAATCAGGACAAATGCATTGAGACTGATACAGACAGCCCTGCAAGTGGAGGCTCGTAATGGCAAAAATGTGGCAAACTTGTATTTCCAATAAAACATCAATCACCGCTAGTCAAACGATTATGCTTTGACGACTTGTCTACAACCACTTCAGCTGCGGTTAACAGGGAGCGTTTCCACCAATTAGAGAGCAACCAAGTAGCTCTGTAACCGTGAGCTGAAATCCTGGAGGGCTGCTGAGAGTCTTGGATTTTGATGGGCCCCCGCACTTAAGTGCATAATTTGACTGGCTAAAGAGTCCGTTCATCCATTATCGCACACGTGTATTCCTGGTTGGGGTAGTGTAGTGGGGGAGGGGCTGGGGGGATAGCCCACAGGATTCTGATGTACATAAGCCCTGGAAAGGGAGGGGGGGCGAACTCATATCCCTGCATGCACTGAGCGAGAACAGCAGGAATCATCCTGTGCCAGGCACACACACACACACACGCGCACACACACACACACATACACACTCACACACACACACAGCATTCACTCACCTACAAATAACAGGGGCCAATTGCACATAGATAGGTCCCTGGCCACAATTAAAACCAGATACCTTACTCCTTCTTTTGGTCAGGTGCTATATTCATCATATTGGTCATTATTCTTTGTGCAAAACGAAATCACATATAAACCAACCGGGACAGTGATCCTTCAGGACTGCAGTATAAAACCCCTTAGAAAGCTAAGCTAATGATAGGGCTATTTGGATGCTCTTTTGTACCGGAAGCAGTAAGAACAAAAATGAAATAAGAATGCTATAAAAGCAGGTAATGCAATAGCCTGTGTGCTCCAGTCTGCAAACAGTGATCTGGCAGCTAGTCAGAGCAACTGGTTTATGATACGGCTGTCTGCTGAAGAATCCATGTTTATTCAGTGTATTTGATGAGGGTAATCGCATTGGAACTTAAGGTATGGATCTTTGAAAGGATGTCGATCTCTTTCCAGCATTCTCACTTCAACCAAAATTAGTCTGATAAGTAGATCCTCAGCTTTTCAGCTGTTGACAAAACTCAATTTTACAGGCTTTACGCCAATTATATAAGCATTTCCTTTTTTTCTGGTCTTGATGGCAGCACATAGAGTTGTAGATGCTACATCATCTGTGTCTCACATAAGTGGTGCCTGCTCATGTTTTCACAATCATTCATACACCTCTATTCACATGCTACAGTTGCAATTAAAATTATTCAACCCCGATTGTAAATTGGGATGAATAGCAAAATTTACAAACTTTCAGCTGTTTGTGATGAACAGATTAAACAAGAATATTTTAAATAGCTCAACGCAACTAATATTACAAGTGGTTTCTCCAAATTTAACACAAAATGCCATTTTTAATGACTGCTGTAGTCTCAAAATTATTCAACCCCCCCGAATAGAATCCCTCATAAGAGCATATTTGCAAATCAGGTGTTGTCTCAAGCACACCTAATGCAGCTAATCAAGAGCTTAATTAGTTGCATCAGATTTGCTTGAGATAGAACACATTGAATACTTGCACTCGCTAGGGGTTTGTTGACAGTGATATTTGATTGCATTTCAGAAATATGGCTGTCAAAAGATTTGTCCAAAAAGCTAATAGAGGGGATCATTGCCAGGCATAAACAAGGAAAATGATACAAAAGGTAGCACAGGCACTGAAGTTTTGTAGTGATACGGTTGGAAGCATAGTTTGCAAGTTCAGAGTTAAAGGAAGAGTGGCGACAGTACCAGGATGTGGCAGAAAGAGGAAGCTATCAATGGCTGTCACCAGATTCCTGAGGAGACGAGTGGTTAAAAACCCACAGGTGACTGCAGGAGACCCACAGCAAGACTTGGAGGCAGGAGGCACTGAGGTTTCAGTTTGCACAGTAGGGCACATACTAAACGTTGAAGGTCTCCGAGACATACACCACAACTGATCCAAAAGCACAAGCTCCAATATGCTCAAAACCATAAAAACAAGCCGCAGAGGTCTGGGGATATTGTTTTGTGGAGAGATTAAACAAAACTGGAATTTTTTGGGCTTATGAATCAGTGGTATGTCTGCAGGAGGAATAAAGGAGCATATGCTGTAAAGTACACCCTGCCTATAGTGAAGAATTGTGGGGGCTTTTTGATGCTCTGCAGCTGCCTTGCTTCCTCTGGCACTGGAAACCTGCAAAGTGTGGAGGGCGAGATGGATTCAGTCAAGTACCAGGATATCCAAGTAGGAAATGTCAAGCCGTCTGTAGGGAAGCTGGCGCTTGGGCATCATTGGACCTTCCAAAAGGACAATGATCCTAAGCATACTTCAAGATCCACCAAGGCTTGGTTTCAGAAGTGATCTGGGAAGATTCTAGAGTGCCCATCACAGTCGTCTCACTTGAAACCCATAAAAAAATCTCTGGTAGGATTTGAAGAACACAGTTGCAGGATGCAAACCCTGGAATATTAGTGAACTGGAGGCCATTGTCCATGAGGACTGGGCTAAGATTCCTTGGGAATGCTGCCAGAAGCTGACATCTGCCTATGCATCACATTTCCAGCTGGTCATCGCGGCAAAAGGGTTTTCAACTATGTATTAAAGATGCTTGTCTTGAAGGGGTTGAATCATTTTGAGCCTGCAGTAGTCATTAAAAGTGGCATTTTGGGTTGAATTTGGAGAAGCCACTTGTAATATTTGTTGTTTTGATCCATTTAAATTGTTCTCGTTTGATTTGTTAATTGCAAACAGCTGAAAGTTTGTAAATTTTGCCAGTAAACCTAATTTACAACAGGGGTTAAATCATTTTGATTGCAACTGTATATGACACCATTAATCCACTCATTTTAGAGAACAAGCAGGCCACAAGCTATAAAACCACACAAAGAAAAATAACATAATGTATACTAATTAAGTCTGCAGTAAATTAACATTCTATGTACAACCCCAATTCCAAAATAGTTGGGACAAATTGTAAATTGTGAATGACAATTTGATGTTGAGGAACGTTGCTTTTAAAGTATTCCACAATATGTTAAATAACATATACATCAATATGTATGTTAAATAACATATACATCAATTCGTAAATAACATATTGGCTCATGTGATCTGAAAGTCATTGCATTTTGACTTTATTTACAATTTACACTTCGTCCCAACTATTTCAGTATTGGGGTTGTAGTTTTCAGAAGTGCGATTGACAATGGTTAGTTTAAATCAAATACCACAGCTGAGAATCAGTATCTCTCTTCAACCTTCAATCAAATTCATTCTATATCCAGACTAGTGAGAGTAAAGATCACCACAGAAAATTCAAAGAAACCTAATGAAGCACAATTTTGAACCAACTGCTGAGCAGGAAATAAACTAAAACAAATAAAATGAGATTAAGATTTCAGAATAGGAATTAAATGAATAGGCCAAAAATTTTGCGAGGCGCCTCAAAATTACTGCCAAGTTATACACATATAATCTTGGCTTGACAAACCAGTATTATTTGTCCCAAGAAAACTCAGACAGGAAAAGCTCACAATAATTTCATTTACATTAAAAACACAGTGGGTTTCAATGCTGATTCGGAGTTTGTAATCACAGTCCTGGCAATACAGACATTGGCCAAAAAAAGCCATTTCTCAGTAGGTTGGGCTCATTGGCTGCATTTGGAACTGATTACCTATTTTCTGCCGGCTGCATACTGCACCCGCAGACACTGAATGTCACATGCTACTCCACAGTAGCATACAGCATAGTGTACCATATGCGACAATGTCCTTGTTTACTTCACAGTAATAGGATCGCCAGGCTGTTAAGATCACCTGGGTCTCAGAGGAACGTTACCATGAACCGCACTGCATTGTGGGATACAGTACACCACAAAGACGGCTCTGGCTGCATCATGCTGTAAAAACTGGCCTAGCGGTATATCATCAGGGTACATTTCATTTCGGTTGCATACAGTATAGTTTTGGCAACTTTTGGCCACAATCAGTAATCAAGCTGTGAGTAGTGGCTGTAAGACCCTATTCCTCAGAAAGAAAACAATTAAATATGTGAAGAACCATAAATTAGGCATGTTTATGCCCAAACCTTTGTAGACAACAATAACAAAGTTTTCTGCATCTGAGCCAGAGTGTGTGGAAATCTTTTTGCTTTTATTTTAAATTACATGGGTAATCATTTTAAACAACAGGCACCTCACCATGTCAAGTGCATATTCATTCTTTCTAAAAAATTGTATGTCCATTTAACATGACGATGAAGACTGCCATTGTCTCTGCGCTTGCGATGTGGGTTTAGTCAGTCACTCTGTAACTGAACATTGGTTCATCCAGATCTTTCAATGGGGTATTCCAGGTCATCATCAAGAGATGACTGTTACAGGAATATTGCCAATACTGCACGAACACACATTTAAATGGAGCGGGTCATCATTCCAGGGGAGAACAGTTGTGATGATTCCAGGGGCTCACAGCTGGAAATGGCCCATAAAAATTCCACAACTTTTTTTTTTTGTTAGGGGTCCAATAATCTTTCAGAAGGTGTACAATTCCAACATAAGGCCCTGAATATGACTCATAAATTCTCCTAAAAGCATATCAATTTATGGAAAAACAAATTTCCCCCAAAATATATCAAATAAGATGAAAAATCTCCATTATAGAGCAACATGCAGTACTTAAAGCTGAACAATGATTCTACTGAAGAGGGGCTTTGTTACTCAGCAAGGAAAGGTGAAAATGGCTGGTGCATAAATTAACAATTAAAAGGGAAACTTGTTGAAATAGCACCTTCAAGTTTTATCATCTCACACATATAATCAACGATTGGGTATTTCCTTGTTGTACTGGAGAAAGAAATTTGCAAGAAGAAATTCAGGGCAGCCATAGTCACAGGATTTATACTTTCTGTAATCAATATTGGTCAAAAACCTCAGTTCTTCGATTCCATATAGCACTAAGCAACTGCAAAACACAATCAATCTGAGGTGCATGCTTATTTTGTGCAGTATAACCTCTATTTTAAAAATGAACCATCTATTTCACTCAGAATTCTGAATAGTCACATTGAGGATAGCAAGCAGAAGTCCGGTGCTGTATGACCTTTTGAAATTACACATGGATGCTCATTATTAATATCAATAAATGTCTAAATACTAGCTTGATTCTGATGCAGATAACTTTAAGCTATTTTAAAACTAAGTAGTTATATAAAAGATTTTTACAGTTAATCACCAAAATAAATTGCCTGTGGCCCATAGTATATGCCTACAAGAGAGTGGGGTCAGTTTTTGTATTAAACTTATAAGAGTGATTATACACAGTATAGCAAAATTATAGTGTGGTGGGCCCACAATTTGAAGGTCCCAGATTTGGACAAACATAACTGAATGTCACATTACTATAGATAAGCATTAATCATGACTAAAACAAGTTGAATAATTACATTTTTATAACATTTTAGCTATTTTACGCACGCTGGATAATGACTGCATTTAAACAAACAAACAAACAAAAAAATCATTAAATCATTCGTGCAATAAACTGTAGGCCTACGTGGATTTATTTTTGTCTTTCCGGAGAGCGCTTGAGCAGTTGTACACCTGATACAGAACAATACCAATATGTATCAATGCCGCGGTTATGGTTATGACGACCTGGAGGTGGCTTAGGCTACTTCCAAGCGCAAAACAGCAGAACGGGAGAAATCTATGCCTGCACATAGGGTGACGTCTCGACCTTAAAACGGTCAATTACAGGCGTAGATAAAAAATGTCGCTTTTCCATTACTGCAAAATATAAAACGATGTAGCAAATCATCTGTCCCAGGATCACAGCAAAGCGCAGCCTAGGTGGTCGTGATATGGAAGATGCCATTACAAAACGCTCCGGCTCACCAGCCGGAGCAGCCAGTGCCAGCGTTTCACTTGTCATCATTGAAATGCCTGAAGCATCCTACGGCACAGGCCAAGCCTGTAGTCCACCGCAGGACTGGCACTCGCACATCCACGTTCCTTCATGCATTTCTGGCTAAATTAAAGGCTTGCATTTTCAAAAATAACCTTCACCTAATAAACCGTGGACCCGGTTATTGCACATCATGAGGTAAAAAGAAAAGATGAATCGATAACTGGCTGGCTAACAAGCTAGCTGTTGCTAAACCGGTTGCATGAACCGACGACTCCCTTTTTAAAACGAACCCCAAATTACATCACTGCTCGCCATTATAATGGCACATTGCGTGCAGATATAGGAGAACAACGTTGCTCTTACCCCGTTATTAATCTCCACGATGCTATAAGGCCTAAATACATCGGGTCCGAATCCATGGCTTGCGTTTTTTTCTCCGATTCTCCCAGCATCAGCAGCCGTACGCTGCTCTGAAGGATGATGCCGTAAAACCCCGCCCTCCCCTCACGTCCTGCGAGGATGAGCTCACTGAATATGCCGAGATCTGCAGTCCTCGACCTCTTCCATGTTCGCCCCGCCGTCCCGATCCGCCAGGTTTCTGTTCTTTTCCGCGTCTCCTTCTCGGGGTCTTCCCAAAATGTGACGCATCTTTGTCAGAAAGGTCCGTTCTGACAAGGAGAAGCTCACTGGGGTTAAATGGGACTCCCCCTCCCCCCCAGCTGTTAGGGTTAGTAGAATATTTCGCAGCACGACTGTCCCTCACAATCACAAAGGGAGATTTCAGTGAGATTTCAGTGCTGTGCTTGCATGCTCTTTTTTAACCAGGCTGCTATATTGTTTCAGTGATTGGAGCCAGCTAAAGCATTCATGCTACAGAAAATGTTTCGCGCAAATGTTTCATTTTATGGCGCAGTGTACCACCTATACTTATTTTAGTGCTTTACAAAATGATATTTGAAAACGCTAAATTGAGGGCTTCATGATATATCGTTGAGGTCCAATAATCGTGGCCGATATATCATCTGGACAGGACAGAGGTAAAAAGAAAGGTATGTTGACTTTTCAAAAAGCTGCGTGGGAGCTGAGATGACCGTGCCAAAAAAGCCGTGGAAGTTATTCCAGGGATTAATGCTATGATTAACGATGTTTGCATGTAGGTCTATAAGCACGCTCGTTTTCACCGAACGTTTCTCCCGTGAGATATAAGTGTCCGCTTTGACGAAAATATAGATATGTTAATTATAGAATGTTTAGCCAAAACATTAAAACCACACACAAATGCAGAGAATAAAATTGATCCTCTCATAACAATGACTCTTTGTCCAGGTCCACAGACAGACATTCGTCATGGCCTGACGAGTGATTTGAGCATCTCTCAAGTGGCAAGAATTCTGGGGTGCAACCTGTCCGCAGATTTCAATATCTACTGACAGGAAGGACAAACCACGAACCAGCAACATTTTTAGGTGCCCAAGGCTCATGGATGCATAATGGCTATGAAGGCTATCCCGTCTAGTCCAAACCGACAGAAGGGTGACTGTGGCAAAAGCTGCTAAAAATTTCAATAATTCACTGCCCGTCCAGAAAAAAAGTTGCCGTTTGGATTTAAATAAGTAAACACTCAAGAGCAGATTGAATCATTATCGCACTGACGAATGGTTGAGATGGCAATAATTCCTTTAATTCTGACAGATTCAGCGTGTAAGAACTTGGAAGATTGGGACTAAACAGCCGCTTGGCCACAAGAAAGCCACTTGTTAAGGAGGCTGATTGGGAGAAAATATTAGTTCAGTTTGCTTGGGACCATAAAGATTGGACTGAGGAGTAATGGAAAAATTAACCCTATTCAAGATGGGCACATCAGAGTAAGAAAGGAAGCCTGCAATGCACCCTTCATACACTGTGCCCACTGTACATGCCTCTGGAGGCAGTGTTATTATCTGGAGTTGCTTCAATTGGTCAGGTCTAGGCTCAGCACTGTTCTGCAGTAATAAAATAAATTCAGCAGACTACTTGAATATACCGAATGATCAGTAACCAATCAGAGGACACAATCTCTGATGGCACAGGCATATTCCAGGTTGAAAATGGATAAAGTTTAATAGAGTTGTTTCACTCACCCATTGTCAATAAATATCTCCAGCAAAATTGAATGCTAATCTGGTCGGAAAAAAATGTAACATTGTAGAAGATTGTAGGAGCAATACCACAACAAATTTGCACCGTGAACCAAGCTAAAGGCGGTCCGACACATTATTATAGCGTGCGGTTTTTTTTTTGTGTGTTTTTTTTGAACAGGCAGTTTAAGGAATGTTTAACAACACATGGCGCATCATACCCCGCTGTGTACTGCACGTTTTAGCTTACAGACCAGTCAAAATGCCCCCACTAACCCCAGTTCACCTCTAATAGCACCCTCAATGGGCACCTGAGTATCAGAACTGGACCATAGAATAGCTAAAGAAGGTCACCTCGTTCCACATCTTGTGCTCATTTGCACCCCTTACCTGGGAGGAGATGGCATCAGGATGCACTGTAGGAAGAAGACACCCTGATAAGGGAGTGCGAAAATGTTCTGCTGGGAGACCCTGGGTTTGGGAATTCAAGGGACATCAGCTAGACGGAGCTGTTTTGGCAGCACAAGGGGAACCTTCAATATATTTGGCAAGTGTATTATATACTGTGGCTGATCAATGCATGTCACCTAGACACCAGCAGAGTCCAGCAACAAATTGCAACAAGACACCATTTTGCAGAGAAAGTCTTCTCACTAACTAATTTAATCAGTTTTCTCTTAAGTGGGTTTTCTCACAGAGATGAAAGCAAACATCCGTTAGTCGTCCTCGTGTACTCTTTTCCGTCAGTCTTGGCGCATTTTGTCGTCCACCATGAAGCGCTCAAATTTAATTACGTCATAAAATCGCTACATATTTCAACAGTGAAACCTGATTTTTGGAAAGAGAAACGATGACACAGTCAACACAATGAAAAAATATCTGTTTCCAATAAATGTCTGGTCTAGTTTCCATTTACAAACCATTTTCTGCCTTCCAAGTACGGCACCTTCCAAGTCAACGGTGAATTTAACTTTCACCAGTGAGAAATTTAAGTCCTCTAATTTGCGCAACTGTAGCAGGAGCGCCCTCTCTTGGCGCTTCTTTAAATTGCCAGTTTTTTTTCCTTTTCTTTTTTTTTTTTGCATTTCTTATTTTTTGCTCTAAGTTGAAGAATAACTCCCATCTGTACCTTTTTTTCCCTCCCCGATTCTAACATTTTCAAGTATTCTGAAAAAATAATTATTATAATTTTTTGCTGAAAATAATTGGAAATGACTTTTTCAAGAACAGAAATCAACCCAGGTCCTTTTGGGGTAAAACTTTAAGAACAAGTGAAAGATTGAAAAATGCGAACTGAATGTGTATTCGGCTAAAAATGTAATTCTTCCACAGACACAAGGGAGTCTCAAGGGAGGGAAGTTAAAGGGAATTTTCCCCATACTTTGTGATTCCTAATTGTATCGTCAGTAATCCTAGTTCATGTTTTGTGCATGCGATACACTTTGCAAAATGTTGTTAACCATTCAAATTGAAAGGAAAAATACTTACTCCTTTGTACAGAACATACTTTTATTTCATCCAGCTGATCTACGGAACACAACAACCCAATCAAATAATAAACTAAAATATACCACTCGGAACATTTCTTTTTATTGCACAATTTTGTGTGAATCACCACTTCATCACAATTTATATAAACTGTTCTGCTTTTTCATATAAACCTGGAATCCATATGCAATCATACAGACCCTGATTATTACCCATAGGCCTTTGGACCATGAACGGCCAGTAAATCTGACCACAGAGACAACAGCCATGTGTTTTTCACTGAATACTTGTAGCTGAGATTTGTTTGTTTGTCCTGCACTGTAAGAATTGTGATCTTGAGCTTGTTAAACCAAGATGGTCTGAAGCTATATCCTGCCCCAGTGCATTACTGAAATGACATTGAGCATGTAACAATGAGAATGTATGGAAATACTGCTGAACCCCTCAAGGTAGACATAACACCATTACAAAAG
This sequence comes from Gymnothorax reevesii, assembly GCA_029721435.1. Taxonomy (NCBI): domain Eukaryota; kingdom Metazoa; phylum Chordata; class Actinopteri; order Anguilliformes; family Muraenidae; genus Gymnothorax; species Gymnothorax reevesii. The sequence goes on along the minus strand of CM056578.1, from coordinate 11,283,446 downwards.
TAACACAAGGACCATCACAGAAGAGCATAAGAGATGCAGTGAGTTCATAAAATATCATACTACAGATTCGTAAATTTCACGTTACTGCCATAATATATATTGATGAACGCAAAAGGCAGTGTAATAGAATTTGACATATGCAGACTTCATCAGCTACGCAGTCTCGTGACACCCGTTCTTTCACGCAAATGACAGTGTGAGGTCAGTCTAATGTCGAGAGGCTCAAGTACAGTGTGACAAAACACATTAAATGTACAGTGCGTAACAAATTTATTAGACCGCCATCCAATGTAAGGTTTATGCCACAGCTGCCCTAAATTAAAAGTGTTGGTAATTACCAAAATAATTTTTAAGTTTCTGTAATAGTTAATCCACCAGTACGCTCACGCTCTTCAACAGGAATTATATTTTTAATGCCAAAATATAATTGTTGTTATCCATGAATTTTCTAATTTACCGTTTTACAAAAAAGCAGAAAAAATTGTTAAGCACATCATTTTTTTGATTAAGATGCCAAATAATAGTTATTTTCTTGCATTCCTTAACATAAAAATCAGTTTTAGTGGTTGAATGCAAGAATGCATGCAGTTATCAAGGCCAAAGGAGGCTATACAAAATAGTTTTTTTTTTTTGTTTGTTTTTGTATGTGAAAGAAATGACAAAATAATTTTTAGTTTTAAACACGTTTTTGACAAATTTCTTTCATATTTGTGTTTTTTTTTATGACAGGTGGTCTAATAAATTTGTTAAGTGCTGTATATGAAGATGTAAAGCATTAATAATCCTATCCATTGTAAATGGCTGAGAATCACATCATGATCTCCTCAAACTGCTGCAAAGTGTCTCTCCACGTTTATAAATATGTATTTCACACAAATCTAAAATACTGAATATAACTATAATTAGCAAGAGAGCTTTTAGGATCCTTTTATGTTTAAAGGTTACTTCTAAAATCCGACTCACTGTAATCTATATTATCTTTTCTACCAAACAGAAAAACAATGAAGGAGATATGTTGTGCGCATATGCTGATCCAGAGGTAAAACCTTCCTGTGCACAAGTTTCTTTTTGAAAAATTAAGACCCCAAGCTTCTGAAAATGGGGCCACACTTTGTTGAATCCAGCAACACCAGGAACCATATTGGAGAATATACATTTAAATTAAACATGCTATGTACATGTCATCTTATTTAAAGGGGTACTTAACTGTAAAACAGTAAGAACAGCTCACTGGAACAAATGTAAGTTTGCCATCAGACAGAATGTGAAGTGTACACTCATTTGCCCATTCACCCATTTCTCCAGTCACTATGCTTTGATAACCAATGAGCATTTCCCGCTCAAGTTTTACCCATGTCCAACAAAATAAAGAGTGCAAGGAATTGTGGGTAATGTAGTCATACGATGAAGCGGAGGGGGAGAGGTTCACAATACAGGCAGCAAAATATATGACTGATGAAAACACAACTTCATATTTTTTTTTTTTCTTCACCTTTTAAAAAAGGATTTCAACACAATGCTATGATACTAAATTTGGAGGAAGTTCCCAGGTAGGAACAACATTACGAAAAGATATTGTACAGGTGAAGTGGTGCCCTTCGAACTGAGGCCAGGATCGCATTTCCACAGTCAGGAACAGATTTAGATCCTGGGTGCACAAGCAGTTGATTGAGGAAATTTGTCCCACTTTCCTCTCTCTATTATCTAATTAGCTTAAACACATTGCTATCTGACATTTGAATAAGCACCAGCAGGAGTAACACAATTCAAGTCTATCAAAGATTTTACTGTGCTCATATGCAGGAGTACACCAATGAATGTCATAAAGGTGTTATACAACTAAAACTTGAGGTCAGCGGTTGGAATAAAAAAACAGAACATGGAACATCTCTCCAGGACCAGTTTTGTGTATCCCATACTTTATATCATAATTACTATAACAAAGCTTAATCAATATCAACACTAATCATTACCTTGTTTGAAAATTCACCATGAGAAAAAAAAAAAAAAAAAAAAATCACATTCACTCACTCAAGGTATAGGGACCTGACAACTCAAATCATCCAAAGGATTAATGTTTGTGCCAATATGCATCCTCATTTTGCCACAAGCCCTGGAAATATAACAATGTAAACCTGTTTGCAGGTTAACAGAGACAAAATTCTACTCAAATGAGGCTGACATAAAAGATGTACTGGCAATTTTTTGGTGGAATTGTGGCACTCTGTCCTCTACAGTTGCACACGGAGTTAAAAGGACTGGCAAGGAGACAGTAGTTATTCTGGCCATCAGCACACAGTTGGAATATTTGAACAACTGCAACCCAGCCTGAATTGATCAGTTATGGCTCCAGTGCAGGAGCAGTTAGTTTCAACTAAATAGAGGATCTTACACAAGTGGGCGTGTCATATTAAAGTTCTGAAACGAGCTGAGTAAATTCTGTGTTTGATGTGAGCTTAAGCGAGCAACAAAAGCAAAGTTTACTCCACGAGTTTCATAACTTGCAAATGAAACGACCAAGAGTATAAGATTCTATTTATCGCATAACTGAATCGTTTTATTCAATAGAAAACAAACTTCATTTCCGTTACGCCACTGGCACTGAGCTCACGCCATCACTCTGATACTCCTTCAAGTTACTGAGTAACAGACATTCGCGTTTGAATGAGCCATGGTTCTTAAATTCGCAGTCAACTGAGCAGCTAGCTTGCTAACAAACTAGGCAGTTGCTACGGGTACGGCAATACATTTCAATGTGGAGAGGAACGGCAGTCCCCATTTCAAGCCTTGCTAATGTCATATAATGGTTATGGAAAGGTACTGCGTGCACGCTGGCTAGCTACCTCAGAAACTAAAACTTAGTTATGAGATTGGTACGTAGCTGGCTCGCAACAGCGTGAAGCCATACCGATTCAAGCGACGTTACACTTTGGTATTCAGTTTGGGTAAATATTAAGACCGTGAAGTGACGCAGAGGGAATTTTTTTTCCCCCACGCTCTCAGCCAATGAAATTTTCGCAAAAGTGATATTACGCAAGGGTAATATCAAAAATGTATCATGAGCTGGGCTAAGAGTAAAGTACCACAGTTATGTGCTAAATTCAAATAACTAAAGGGCCTCGGCATATATAGACCATGAAGGCACCAACAAGCCTCGGAGATACACGAACTAAGAATCAGAGATACTTGGCTGATATTTACTGCTAAAAGCAGCCAGGATTATGAGCCAATTTAAGGTGCTTCTAGCTGTGTTTTCCACACCTTTTGCTGATAATAGCTGATCTGTGGCTGGTCAAAGCTGGTCACAGCTGGTTTAACTGGTGAAGTAAGCTGGCGGTCAACTGCTGTACTGGCAGATTACAGTCTTGTGCAAATTAATTGGATAAAGCTGCTGGTCCGTTGAATACGCTGAATGGAGTGCAAATAGCCCTGCCAAGTGATGGACATTTAACATAACCACCTCAAAGATCACAGCATAGTGCCTTTTAGCCACATTTCACTAATTTCCTTGACTTGTATGATGCAACTAATGTGACTGTATCATCAACACAGTTCTGTTACTGTGTTGGACTGGCCTGGTTATTCACATGACCTCAATCGCATTGAGAATCTCTGGTCCATCTTCAAGTTAAGGCTGCAGCAAAAGGACGGCACCACAGAAGCCAAAGTCATTGATGCAGTTATCCAGGTGTGGTATCACGACGGACGAAATCAAGGCAACCTGCAAAAACCGGTCAGCTCCATGCCAAAACAGGTGAAACAGCTCATCAAGAACCGTAGAGGATACATTTCGTACAGAATGCTGAATGTAGATGCTAGTAAAGTCATAAAAAGCCTGAAAACCTTTGTTGTTTGGTTTTTCCCACTCCAGCCTGCTTTATCCAATTATTCTGCACAAGGCTGCTCAAAACCAGATATAAAAATACATGGCTTAAACCAGTTAGATCATCTTAGCTTGGTTTAAGCAGAAAATTTATGCCAGGAGACCAGGAATTTTGCTGCACCATTGCCAACATATTTGTTGTTTTCTGCTCAAACACTTAAATAACCTATAAACTGCAACAAGGGTGTAAAATACTGTCTAGCTGTGTATTAATAACACACACACACACACACACACACACACACACACTTCAGCATCAAAAGCTACCTTTCAAAAGCTCCTTGCTGTGTAGGTCCTGTCATATCAAAGGTTAAGCATTTTCATCATCATTCAAATTTTGCAAAAAAAAAAACCTAAGCCACAAACCATCGACTTCACAGGGTTAAAAACTCCTGTTATTAGTTTATTGCATGGATAGGTTTACTTTATAATGTATTTTTCCTTTTTGTCAAAACCAATTTTCAAGAAATGTGACTCCACCCCTCTGTGTCTGGCTTGATAAACACAGTTCGTTCACATGTATTTGGCTGAATTATAACTGTGGTCCATAGGTTACATATTCCTACATAATATTACAGCACCAATATAAATGATGGGAAAATGACTTCGTGATCATATTAGAAATCATCTACAGTATATGATTTTTCCAAAGCTCAGGAGAAACCTGAGGACTACATAAGGTAGTGAGAACCACTGATTTTGGCACGAGAAACAAAAACCCAGATGCAGATGGGGCAGTATTTTTCCTGATTTTTGCTTTCCTGGAAATTGCACTTTTGTAACTGAGAAGCAGAGATCAACGAACCGTAAAGATTGCATCATAATAAATCCAGATTTTCTCACTGAGGTTTGACAACTCTGACGGTCGAACTGAAATAAAACATCGAAACTACAGAGAGAACACACCCTTTTTTCTACTTAATTGAACGCACAAACTGAGGCAGATGATGGCAAGACAAAAACAAAAAAATAATTAAATCGAAATCAATACTGCAAAAAAAAGGTCAACACATCCTAATTCCACCCCCATCCCAAACCCCCTGTCCCAACCTCCCCAACATAGTTCAGACACATGAGAAAGACTGAAGATTTTAAAAATCAGAAGAAGAATAATTACAACTGTAGAATGTGAGCCGGGGGGGGGGGGGGGGGGCTTTGGCACACATGACGAGGGGCGATGCTGGCCTGCCGTCCCGGCTGTGAGATGCGCTGGCACGAGCTGATGGGGGAAGGCGGGGGGGCGGGAGGGGGCTGTGCTGGGGGCACTTACAGTCCTTTGTTGAAATAAACTCTCTCCACCCCAGGGTGATTCGCTCGGATCTTCTCCTGCAGCTCTGGTTCCAAGCGGCTCACCGACATCGAGCTGCAGACAAAAGGGACAGACAGAAACACAAAGACAGAGACACAAACAGACACAGACACATGGAGAAGCAGGCATGTGGACAGACGGACAAAGTAACATATGGACAGACAGAGACGGACAAAAGATACAGAAACGGATGAACAGAGACAGACAGACAAACGGTATTATGCCAACGTAGCCTTTTGGGGGGAGAAACAAAGTCTTAATAAAGGGAACATATCATCTGGGTAATGTCAGAAAACAAAAAAAAAAAAAAATTGTTCTTTTTTTTTTTCATGAAAATGACATAGGAGCACTGGATAACAAAATATCTTTACAGAGAGATCATTTTCAAAAGTGTTATTGATTGTATATTTATCACATGGCCCTTGTAGCATCGGTTTCAACATAAATAATAACAGCTCTTTAAAATAAGACCAAGCACTCATGTGCCCTACAGGAGGAAGAATGAATTGTTCAGTGTCAGGAGGCTAAGAAAGCTTGTAGCGCATCATCTGTTATCATAATGTGATGGAGCGCATAGATGAAGTGTGTAATATCTCATATCCTACCCTGGGTTAGCCATTAAGACTCAACTCCATCATTCTCCCCATAAAGCCAGAAACTATGCCTGCCAGGCTGGAATAAGAATTCTAATTGTCCATAAGCACAGAGTACAAAATGTTACATATTTAAACTTACAGTATATATGACATAAAGGGCAGTTATTACGTGCACAGTTTCAACTTAGTTTGGGACAAAATCAGAGTTTTACAAAGGGAATTTGCATTTATATCCAGGACTAGGCTTTAATCTGAGGCAGTGAAACTGACAAAGTTAGTTTTAGAAATCACTTGTTTCAGCGTTTCCCTCTATCAGAGTAGTCACATGCACCTCAGCCTAAGTTCTGCCATAGGGAATTCAGGAACGACAGATCTGCATTCATTTGTGGGTCAATGTTCAATGTTCAGCAGTAAGTCCACCCACCTCTTCTGTGGAAACAGCGCACAGCAGATTGGAGTGGCAAACACCAGGCTGAAAAACAGAGGAAAACGTCAGAAACATCCATTACTTAACCTGCTCATTCCCCCTCGGGGTCACAGCAGAGCTGGTGCCTATCCCAGCATGCAAAGGGTAAGAGGTGGGGATAAACCCTGGAGGGGTAGGTCAATCCATTACAAGGCTCGCAAACCATTCGCTCACACACACTCATGCCTATGGGCAATGAGTCTCTCCAGTTAGTCGACATGCATGTCTTTGGCCTGTCAGAGGAATCGGGCGGATCCAGATAGAATGCAAATGTTCATGGGGAGAACTAACAAACTCCTTACAGAAACGCCACAAACTGGATTTGAACCTGCAACACTCTAGCAGTGAGGCAGCAGTTTGGCACCACTTTGCTAGCGCAATGTCACAAACAGTCCTCTTATATTCATATCAAATAAATACCGTCGCCCATGCAAAATTAGAAAAAATTCCTGTAATAATTGTGGCTTCCAGAGGTCAGAAAAAGAAAATCTCTGCGGCGGCGGCGGAAGTAAAGCAGTGTATCTCCCGACTATCGTCGTCAGGGAGATACAAATACAACTGAACTCCTTAAAATTAAAATGGAGCACAGTGTCTCTTTCTATAGCTGTTAATGATGATCAATACTGCAGCTACTGCAGTTAATACTAACAATTAACACACCGCTGTTACAACTACAGTCATATATGGCTGACCTCGTTAATACTCATTTGCTTATCACCACAAACACAAGGCAATGTAAATAGCACAATACGCATTTGACAAAAGGTGATCTGTCTTGAAGTAGGCCATAACCGCTGGGATTTGAGCTCTGTCCAATAGTAATCAGTCAGTCCCCTAAAACACTTTCATACGCACAATAGCTCAAAATGTCTTCTTGGTGAACAAATAATTGTCATTACAAAGCATGCATGCAGAATGTCTGAAACAGGGCTACTCAACACTTACTGGAGGTCTACTGTCCAGTAGATTTTCACTCCTACCCTAACAAAGCACATCTCATTTCACAGCGGGAGCTGGGCAGTCCTGCTCTAGCTAATGAGTGAGGTGTGCTTTCATAGGGTTGGAGTGAGAACCAACAGGACGGCAGAGTTCCAAGCACAGGGTGACCAACCTGGGTCAATGTTTTGCCATATAATTGAAACCTTGGACAACGACTGACAGCTGTAAAAGCAAGTAAGAATACCGCCTACTCACCAGATTCCCACCAATCCAACCTGTATGGGCGCACTCATCCACGGAAATCTCTAGAGAACAAGAGATTAAAGGCGTGTCCGTTTATTAGCTCAACCACAGCGCTACGCCCTGGCAGCACGCAGTATGTGAACTGAATACTCTACCTTTGGAAGTTTTCAATCTAGAGAGACTAAAGAGGCCATTTTTGTTTTCAAATTAAGTGACTTCATTGCATCAGTGCACATCTGTGTCGTGGCAGCGGTTGCATTTATTAAAAAACAACCCAAATACCAGGCAATTCCAAACCAAATATGGTCAAGGCAATTATTTGAGTTTGCAATGGCAATAAAAAGTATGTAACTGACCAAAAATGGCCCAAATGCAACCAAACACATGGACGGTTTTGAGGACTTTTTCATTTCGGACCAAAAATAGCTGTAACCGGGACATTTAAGCTTTGTAATGCCATTAATTTGGATCCTTGGCATATTGCATATCACGCCCCGAGACATGATTTCATCATTGAGTTGCGACCGCATTCTGGAAGCTAGATTTTGAGGGACGCATCGCCATGACAGCACTGCAGTATGTGAGCAGTTGCCGGGGAGAACTGCCATCTGGTAATGAGTGTTCATGCTCACCTTTACGGCTGTCAAATTCCTGGCAGTTCGTTCTCGCAGATCATAAATGAAATGCTTTTGAGCGGTTCATTCCAGGTTAGTACATTTCATCAGAAAGATGCACTGCGATTGGAGACACTGGCCTGAAGCGTTTTTGCCTCGCGACTTGCGGTTCCTGTTTTTCCCGTATGGTGTTAGAATATGTTAAATCAGCGAGCGAGTCCCGCCCCTCTTGCCTCTAAACTATGAATGTTGCGCTCTTTGATCACAAAAAAAAAAAACTGAACAGAATTGGCATTGGTTGCAGCTGCACATTCAGCATTTTGTTTCAGGAGTAAGGGAGATGCATTTCTCATGCAAAAAACTTCATTCATCCATCCATCCATCCATCCATCCATCATTTTAACTGGCTTAATCCTGCTCAGGGTCATGGGCTGGAATCTTATCCCAGCATGCATTGGATGAGGGGAAGCTCACTGTTGGGCAAAAACACTCACACATTCATGCCTGTGGGAAATTCAGAGTCCCTCAGAGTCTTCAAAAATGAGGGACAAAACAGGGATTACTAGAGGAAGTCCACGTTGACAAGAGCAGAACATACATACTCCACTCAGCGGAAATCAGCTTAGCACGGAGTCATCTTACCTTTAAAAATGCCCTCTTTTCCAAAGTGTTCATCAAAAATGGAGGGATGGCTGTAAAAGCAGGAGAACAAATTAAAAGCATATTTGGGATAATGCCACTCAGGGCAAGGACATAACTGCATGGGGAGAAAAAGTGACCCAGTTGTTTCCCCAACAAACTGTGAAGTGGCATTTCAGGATTTCTACATAAGTTCTGATTGCACAGGGAACAACTTGTCCCTTCAGTACAGGCATTATCACCCAGTGGTCTGGAAACTGTGCTTTGTGAAGATGGACAAAGGGCAAGTTGTATGGTAATCAGGATTCCAGGACAAACGAGGACAAGTTATCAGTGTGATACTGTGCAACTTCTACTCATGGGAGTGGTCATTAACCGCCTTAGGGACCGACTTCGTTTTCAGCGAGTAGAACAAAGTACAAATGAGCCAGGACAAATGTTATGAATGAACAAACCACTAGAGGCAAATATATTAACAGAAAAAAAAGAACAGAATAATAAAAACTAGAGGCTCTAGAGAGCCTGAATCCCTCGCCTGGATCTGTATGAAAACTAATTCCTAAAATGACAGAAACATAATGTAATGCAACATACAAGGTACAGGATCTTAAAGAAATACCAAAAACATGATTACGATTCTGACTTCGTCCAATAATTTTGCAAAATCGATTTTCTAAATGGAAAAGAAATAAATCAGTTTGATTCAAATGGAAATTCCAGGGGATTCTGATTATCATTTCAAAAATCTAAAGAGAAAACTGAATGTGATGGTTTATTCTGATAGTATAGTGAAATACAACAAATAAAATCATATTTGATGTTTTAAGACTTAAAATACTTGTACAATTTCAGTGTCATGGAGGCTTTTGTAAAGCTTTATTTGCTTATGATTTTAGCAATTGAAAGTTTTTACGCCCTCTTACGGTTTTCATTATATAGGCCAAAAAAAAGTAAAATCATCAAATTTGACATTTCAAGGCCAATAACTCCTATAAAGAGGCACTGCATGATTTTGATCCTACATAGATTTTTGTAGAGTTTCATCTGCTGATCGTTTTGTGGTAACCGTTTTTTCTCTAGCTGCTTTATTTTGGGAGATGTAGCAGAAAATAGGTGGTTTTACCCTGTTTTCAGCGGCCATGTTATTCAGACAGCGGGCATAAACGGCACAATTTTTAAAGTAGACATACTTAGGATGCTTGCGGCTAATTTGAGTCTGGATCTGTTCCGTAGCTTAAAGATTTTTGAAAAATATTGATGACAGAAGACAATGACAGACGATGACAGGCGCCATTCCTTTTTTTGGCATAAAATATAAATATATGCATGTTTACTTAAATATAAACATGCAAACAAGGACATCCAAACATGGCGCCCGTTTCAGACGCAGATTAAGCAAAGTTTGAGACTAAATTCAAACAAGTCGACATGGTCTACAACATCCCCCGCCAATTGTGCGCTCCTTATTTTCAAACTCGATCAAGGCCTTTATGGTCTGAAGATACACACCAAATTTGGTTACTGTATCTGTAGTAGTGTCTGAGTAAAGCTGTCCCCTTTATCTCGGACGGACGGACGGAAGCACGGACGGACGGACAGACAAACGGACGGTCAAACCTATAACCCCCCCTTCCACTTGGTTTTGGCGGGGGATAATAACGTAGTCCAGGACTAAGCGTAATCTGATTCCATTTTTATCTCCATTTCTAAAATTCTTTCCAAAAATAAACAACAGATAAATCTAAAGGAGAGAGGAGGTGAGATTTTGGTCTGTGTGTTAGGACCGGTACTGACCCATTCCAGGGGAAGCCATGAGAATTCTGGACACCACCACCTGGGTAATGGCCTGCTGAGCTGCTTTAGATGACTCTCCTAGCCGGTTGTCATTTTCATCCATTATGGGAATACCGTGCTTCAGCTCTCTGCATGAGCAAAGAGAGATAAAAGGCACAGCGGTATAATCGAAACAGACCGTGTGAAAGACTCTCACAATGGCACTGCTAGCTGTAGAAATGAAGGAATAAAATACCCCTGTAGAAAAAAATGTAACATTTTTTTAAAACGTCAGACTGTTCTAGAACTCCAGTGTTTTCCTGCAGTGACTTTGGCATCAGAATTTTCAGTTAGAAAGTACAGTTACAAAGTCCAGTTGAAAATCCTCATCACACACTCATGATCTCATGGGGAAGTCTTCATAACTTTAGCAGACATCAGCCCCTTGCTCCAATCAACGATAAGTGGATCTACATAGAGTCAGCCAAATAAATGAGATGCAGTCTCACACATAGGCAGATTAAAAGCCATACATGTTTAGCAGCCCTCATTCTGCGCAAGGTGGATGTAATAGTCCTCTACAGGCTCCACATGTTTACCTTTGTCTCATTAGTGGAATGTTGATACAGTTAGCAGCAGCTACGGCGGCAAAGGGGACGAATCGTCCAATCAGAGGCGAGACGCGCTGCATGAGAGAGAGAGAAAGAGAGAGACAGTTCCTCAAAACAAAAAAAAAAAAACAAATGAAATTAATGTCCTTAACATCAAAAACAAAGAGACCCGAGGAGGGAAAGACTTCTTCACATTTCAAGATGTTGCATCCCCATACTTGGCCAAAAAAAAAACTATAAAAACACAGCAAGGGTAACTTAATGATGTGTCACGCCAGAGTTAAATTTTTTTCTAGTTTCTTTCACAGTGGTAGGTTAAATACATGGGGCTGTGGATATGACTGAACGCTGTAAAAAATGAAATAAAATAAAGCAAATACTGTAATGATCTAGAACGTCGTTAGGATGGGATGAGTACCTTGGTTAGCGAGTTTAGTGCTAAAGCTGTAGCGACAGCGCCTGTCGTAGCAGATACATAGGCTGTACCAAGCTGACTGCAAACAAGAAAGTTGAGTTAGCTTCCACAAACAAACTTTTCACAAATGGGGTTACATGCTCATAACAGAACGAAAGTACATTACAGTCCATGAGGACTCGGACAATGAAACAGAGAAAAAAAGGCTGGGACTCCTTCACAGTTCACAGAACACTGATGTAAACACCTGAAAATTTAAGTTGAAAATTCTTGAATTTAACCTCATATTAGTTTCTTACGTATTGAATGAGGTATATCGTAAAGCCAAAATAAAACCAAATTGTGTCACTCTCCAAGTATTTACAGGCTGTTCTGTATATTGGCTGTGAAAAAGGATGCATCACTCTTTTGCCCCTAAACCACACCCACCTGACTGTGATAGGTGCATCTCCACTCCGGTTGGTGTAGTTCACTATGGCGTTGAAAGACTGGTTAATCCACTGCCAGAAGACCACAGCTGGAGTTGTTCTGAAAAAGAAAATTACATCATTAATGATTCCAATAAATAGGATTTTTCTTCTCCCTGGGTTAGGGGTCTCAAACTGGTCCGTATAAAAGGGCGAAGGGGCTGCAGGTTTCATTCAAACTGAGCCGAAGCACACCTGACACAACTAGATTAATCAGCTGATTAGTTGTATCTGGTGTGCTTCTGCTTGACTGAAGTGGTTGAACCCTGCACCCTTTTACGCACCAGTTTGAGACCCCTGACCTTATTAATTTTTTTATTTAACCTTTATTTAACCAGGGGAGTCCCGTTGAGATTGAAATCTCTTTAAAGGAAGCCCAGGGGATTGAGGTGGGGAGGGAGAGGACAAATTGCACAGCCAATTAGATCAGGGGATGATTAGGTGGCAGGTTGAAAGAGCCAAGTTGGGACTTTAGCCATGATGCCAGGGAATCCCCTACTCTTATCGATGAGGGTCATGGGATGTTTAATGACCACAGTGAGTCAGGACCTTGGTTTAACGTCTCATCCGAAAGACGGCGTCTCCTTCAGTACAGCGTCCCCATCATTGCACTGGGGCATTGGGGATAATTCTACCAGAGGGAGGATCGCAACCAACTGGCCACCAACACGTCTTCCAGCAGCAACTTAGTTTTCTTAGTACTAGTTTGGTTAGTACTTAGTTTTCCAAGTACTAACCAAGCCCATGCCCGCTTAGCTTCGCCACACAGCTGCAGCGGAATGAATAGTGGTATGGCTGCTGGCATACCTTCTTGGTGGTAACAGATATGAAATCTGGATGCGCTCAGTGTAAGAATTAAGGGGAAAAAATGACTGGCTCCCTTTGGAAAAAAATGCACAACCCCAATTCCAAAATAGTTGGGACAAAGTGTAAATTGTGAATAAAATAATAACGCAATGACTTTCAAATCACACCAACCAGTATTTTATTCACATTAGAAGAGAGATAACATAGCAAATGTTGAAGCTGAGAAATTTTACAATTTCATCCACAAAATGAGCTCATTTCAAATTTGATGGCTATTACAGGTCTCAAAAAAGTTGGAACTGGGGCCTGTTTACCATGGTGTAGCATCCCCTCTTCTTTTTAACACAGAGTGGAGGCGTCTAGGCATTGAGGAGACAAGTTTCTTGACTTTAGCCATTGGAATTTGATCCCATTCTTGTTTAAAACTGGCTTCCAGCTGCTGGAGAGTTTTGGGTCTCCTTTGACAGACTTTTTGTATTATTATGCGCTAAATGTTCCCAATCTGTGAAAGATCAGGACTGCAGGCAGGCCAGTTCAGCACACGGACTCTTCTACTATGAGGCCATGCTGTTGCAATAGCTGCAGTATGTGGTTTTGCATTGTCCTGCTGAAATACACAAGGCCTTCCCTGAAATAGATGTTGTCTGAAGGAGTGCGTATGTTGCTCTAAAACCTTTATATACCTTTCAGCATTCATGGTGCTTTTTAAAAAATGCAAGTGTCCCACTCTGTATGCACTAATGCATCCCCATACAATCAGAGATGCTGGCTTTTGAACTGAACGCAGACAACAGGAGGTATGGTCTTTCTCCTCTTGAGCCCGGAGGACATGACGCCCATGATTTCCAACAGGGATGTCAAATTTGGATTCATCTGACCACAGGACACTTTATCACTTTGCAACAGTCCATTTTAAGTGAGCCTTGGCCCACAGAACACAGCGGCGCTTCTGGATCATGCTCAACAATGGCTTCTTTTTTGCATGATAGAGTTTTAGGTGGCATCTGGATGGCGTATTCCTGGGGCCATTTATTAATGTCAATGACAGAATAATGCCGGTGAGTGATGCAGGGCCGTCTGAGGGCCCGAAGATCACGGGCATCCAGTAAAGGTCTTTGGCCTTGTCCCTTACGCACAGAGATTTTTACAGTTTCACTGAATCTTTTGATGATGTTATGCACTGTCCATGATGAGACCTTCAAAGCCTTTGCAATTTGACATTGAGGAACATTGTTTTTAAAATATTCCACAATTTTTTACGCAAACCTTCACAGGTTGGAGAGTCTCTGGCCATCTTTACTTCTGAGAGACTCAGCCTCTCTAAGACATCTCTTTTATAGCCAATCATGTTACACACCTGTTGCCAGTCAACTTAATTACTTGCTAAATGTTCTTTCAGCTGATTCTCTTATTCTCTTATTTTGCCTGTGTCCCAAATTTTGAGACCTGTTGCAGCTAGAAAATTTGAAAATAAGCTCATTTTGTGGATAAAAATGTAAAATGTCTCCCTTTCAATATTTGAAATGTTATCAATGTTCTATTGTAAGTAACATATTGGCTCATGTGACCTGAAAGTCATTGCATTTTGATTTTATTCACAATTTACACTTTGTCCCAACTATTTCGGATTTGGGGTTGTAGTTAAAGCTTAATTGCCCAGTGGTGCACCTAGGCTAGTGTTACAGTCAAAGATTTATCTTTGTACAGTGGGTGTGTGTGACTAGCTGTGGTATGCTACAGGGCTTTTGGAATGACCTTTACTCATAGCTAGCCTGACATAGTGGCGTCAGTGGCAAGCATGAGCTAGCCAGATTGGAAAAACAAGTCTACACTGGATCTACATGGATGGCTTTACAAAGAATTTTAACTTCTAGCCACAGGGCCTTGAAATTCAAATCCGGGTTGGGGCAGCATTCATCTATTGTATCCACAGTGCTGAATACAGTCCAATGGATAAAGGTTGCATGAACTGATTACTACCAGTGATTGAGGGAACTGTCCAAGAAAGCAACGCTATGCAATGTTTGGAAACATTACAACATTGTGAAATATTCACCACTGACAGCGACTGATACAGTATCTTTGTTCCAAGTGGGACTCATATATTCTCAAGTTAAGTGCTGAATTAAGTATTTTACTGTGGCTTAAGTTAGAATTACTGACCATACAGTACAAATACTCATCCCACAAGTAAAAGAAAAAAATTGGAAAACAGAAATATAATGCCCAGAATGTTTTGTTCTTCAGAAAGCCGTGAAATCCAGCGCTCACTTATAGAATGTCATCATGCATCCTGTGATGGTCATGTTCATCGGGACCTGGGCAGACATTCGACCAATCAGAAGCATCTTCTCCCCCGTATCCGGGTGAAAGGCAGAGTCGTATATGTACTTCGCCCTCCACAACTGGTCTTCTGTGAGACCCGGAGACACCACCCCTTGCCTAAAAAACAGATAAGATTTTCGTTAAAATACATAAAAATTATTTTTTTGCTTTTATTATTTTAAGGTTACAAAGATGAAATAAAAATAAAGTGTTTCTAGAACCTTCTTTTTAGTAAGTTCCAGAGAAATCCAAAGCCTATAACAATGCTCTTGCAAGAGAGAAACATTGAAGAGGTTGAACCAGATAATGATTTGTAAAAATCATGTTAATTGTTAATTAACGTGTTAATTGTTAAATGTGTTAAATGTTAATTGATTTGGAAACCTTTGGAAGCATAAAAAATGTTGTAGCCTGGTGGTTTTCCAAAATGTGCCTCATTTCATTTTTTAACATTTAAAATGCATCTCAACTCCATAGTGTTGATTTTCTTTGGAAGCATTTTCAATGCACTGTAAAGTCTTTTTTGGCAGAATGGAGTTTAATATTTTTCTAAAACTCTTCAAGTCCATTATAACAGTGGACCAGTCAGAAGTGCTGTAGAGGATGAAATGCAAACAAAAACTTTTAAATGTATATAATGCAATTTTCTCAACAAAACGAAAACCATTTTTAAACGGAAGAGCTAAAGTTTCAGTTCTGCATGTACATTCTGCAATTCATTCAAAACCCAAGATCGCTTCTGGATTGGTAGTCCCAGAAAGAAAGAGAAAACTGATTAGAAAATGTGTGAACAACTGGACAAGTCTAAATAATCAAAAAATCTCAATCTTAGTATGTTTTTTTGCCATTCCCTATTTAATATGACCAATTAAAAAAAAAAAACATGACGGTATTGGCCTTTTAAACATCAAACAGCCATTGAAGATTTCCTTCAGACTTCCATAAAAAGGAAATGTAATCTTCAAAGACCTGATAAATAGTGAGCATAACTGGAGAATTCATCTAAATGGACAGCACTGCATTTGGCTACAACTGAAAATTGTAGCCGTGTCAGCATGATTCACCACGTCGGCTGTGGCCGTTTACCTGTAGTCGTGAATGATCTTCCGGGCATTATCCAGCTGCTCGTTGGAGAGGAGGATGTTCCTCGGGTCGGTGACGGTGAAGAAGTGTTTGGCCCTTCCTGTGAAGGTGTTCTGGTCCCATCGCGGCTCCTTGATGTTAATGTTCGTGGGGAGCTCTGTAGACATATTTATCTAGAGGTGGAAAAGTAACAAAGACCAACATATTAGGACACTGGACCCAAATATGTCAATGACATTCACCCATCCATCAATTATGTGACCCGCGCAGGTCTAGTTGCAGTCTAAGTCAGAGGGGGGTACGAGCTTCTTCCAGCATATACTGGGCAGGAGGCAGAAGGACAATGTACAGTTTCCAGGCTCATCACAAGGCACGCAAACACCTGTGGACAAGTGAGGCTCCAGTCATTTTACCCCACACATCCCAGGACTGAGTGAGGAAAACGGAGCACTCACAGAACACCAACTGTGACACAAGGGGAACATGCAAACTCCACACAGAGAGGCCTGAAACCAGGGTTCGCACCCACAACCCCTTTACCACCAAAAGGGAGCAGCTGTAACAGCGCCCCACCCTGAGTAGCATACAGAAATACTGCATTCATCCATCGCAGGCATTCACGCAACCATAAAAAGCATGTCGCAAATTTTTATCGGCACTAGCATCTCGTACAAACCAGTAATTACTCGGTGGCATATTTTTCATTACACGCCAGCCTGAAGAGAATACGCAGCCAGCTGTGTAATCAATGAGGCCTAAAATTTGTTATGGATCCGTTACGCGGTCTGGGCCCACCAGCAAACAGCTTCTCCATTACCAACTGGCTGCCCGGGATCCTTTATCTCACAAGAGGAGCACTTCATAACAATGATGGACAACATCAAATGATTCCGCTCGGTTAAAATAAAAATTCTGCGAGAATATTTAAATATTGGGTAGTAAATAACTCTCCATGCATCATTAAAAATATTTTAAAATTAAAAAGTGACTGTTTAAAAGCCAAGATCTAGCTAAACAAAACGAAAAAAAACTGGATAATAAATAAGTATAGTCTAACAGTTTTTGAGTATCCTAAAACCTCAAAAGCACTTACTTAACACCCCAGAGGTGAATAATATTTCAGATTTATAGTAAACCCTTTCACATCATGACCATTAAACACAGAATTCAAAACAGTACAGTAAACAATACCGCATAACTTGCCAGAAAAACAACCACTTGGTCAAAGCGTAAACTTTATCCAGGTTTGTAAAAAGGAAAAAATGTGAACATAACTACCAAAGCACCACTAAAAGCATAAAACAGAAATACCACAAACTGACAGTTCACATCGCCATTTCAGCCTAATAATACAAGCTGAAGATCTGAAATGGGCTATGACGTTTTTCCATCCATTTTCACTCCTTTTGCTGCGGCCAGATTTGTATTACCAGTTAATTTTTATAGATCTGATATACTAGAATGTGACACGCAGCTAAATCATACAGTCAGATTAAGAACAGCAAAGATAAGTAGCCCACTCGTATGCACAAGGCCAACTGGCCAGCACCAGTTCAGACTTGAAATTTCTTCAAAGTCCATGTCTCTATGGAAATCAGCCACACGTTTGGTATCCATAGTAACTTCTAGTAGAATACTAGAGTACAGACTAAATGGGAAACAATCCCTCTTAAAGGAGCTGTATGATGATTACTGCACACTCAGAACATAGATCCCAAAAAAGTGAATGCGCTTGGCTGCAAGACATAATCTGATTCCGTCCATGCCAATGTCATAGTTTTGCATTTTAATCAAAAAATTTAGTTACTCAGACATTAGGCTTTCTGTATCAAGGAGCTTTCTAAGCAAATTAGAGGATTTGAAGCCTAGTGTTTCCCATACATTGACGAGATTATGGCAGCCCGCCATTCTAATTTACCCCCACCATAGTCTCAATATGCACAACTGCCGTATGTTGATCACAAATGCGCACGTTTGAGCGGGGGGATTCTGCAAAGGGATACAAAGAATGATTTCCAACAAGAAAGTCAAATTTGGACTCGTCTGACCACAGGACAATTTGCCGCTTTGCTCAACAATGGCTTCTTTTTTGTATGATAGAGTTTTAGGTGACATCTGTGGATGGCACTGCGGACTGTGTTTACAGACAGTGGTTTCTTGAAGTATTCCTGGGCCTTTTTAGTAATGTCAATGACAGAATCATGCCAGTGAGTGATGCAGTGGCGTCTGAGGGCCCGAAGATCAATCGCGTCCAGTAAAGGTCTTCGGCCTTGTCCCTTACGCAGAGAGATTTTCCAGTTTCTCTGAATCTTTTGGTGATTATATGCACTGTCGATGATGAGACCTTCAAAGCCTTTGCAATTTGACGTTGAGGAACATTGTTTTTAAAATATTCCACAATTTTTTATGCAACCCTTCAAAGGTTGGAGAGCCTCTGGCCATCTTTACTTCTGAGAGACTCAGCCTCTCTAAGACATCCCTTTTATCGCCAATCATGTTTCACACGTGATGCCAGTTAATGTAATTACTTGCTTAATGTTCTTTAAACTGATTCTCTTCAATTAACATATTAATAGCTTTTTCAGCCCCTTTTTTTGCCTGTGTCCCAACTTTTTTGAGACCTGTTGCAGCCAGAAAATTTGAAATGAGCTCATTTTGTGGATAAAAATGTAAAATATCTCAGTTTCAGCATTTGAAATGTTATCCATGTTCTATTATAAATAACTAGTGAATTACCCGTGGCAAGAATAATTTCTTCTGACGACCTACGTCCACGTACCAACTTTCATGAAAATCTGTCCAGGGAGATGGGGGATGCGAAAAATTGACCTCTGACCCCAGTGACCTTGACCTTTCAAAAAACTAACCCCTCAAGGACAATTCCAGGGACAACCTACATAAAAAAAAAAGGAGATAAGGTCCTCGCGCGCTTCCATAAAATGATGCAGGCCAACGTGAAAAACTTCATCTGAATACTTAAACCCATTTCCAGAAAAGTTGGGCCACAGCATAAAATGTAAATAAAAACAGAATGCAATGATTTGCACATAATTTAAACCCCATATTTAAGGTGAAAATAGTTCAAAGACAATATGTTTAATGTTGAAATTGAGAAATTTGTTAAAAGAAAAATATTTGCTCATTTTGAATTTGATGCCAGCAACATGTCAAAAAAAGTTGCCACACAAAAAGTTGTCCACAGTTTCACCGATTGGAAACACGCGGATTCATTTACATTTTTTGGCTTAAAATGTCACGTCAGAGGGTAAATAATTGCTCAAAACATGAAATGTACAAGACTAACGCAAATTAGCCTAAAAAACCGTCTAAATCATACAAGTACAAACGAGCAGACACTTCGCACATCTATTTCTAATGACAGGCGCGTCGGACTAGGATAAACAGTTTTGCTATTTTGCTATTTTGCTATTTGCAAGTTAGACAGTGTGCGGGACTCATTTGTTTTCCCAAATCATACAAGTGAAATTACATTTGGAACAAATACCAGCACACACAGCAGGGCCCTCGGAGCGAGTTTGGGAATCACTGCTTTATGGTCGGACGCAATCGGACTGTTCTGAAGGGAAGGTAAAGAAAAAAGTACCGAAATCCCTATAACAGGGAGGCTGCAGACTCAGTGGAGTTGCCATGGAAACAAACAAGCAAAAACAGACGGCTTTATTTATGATGGACCAAATGAAAAGTGGCCTTCACCCCACTGCTCTACAGCCCCACGAGTGACCTAGACTGAGACCAAGGGCCAGAGTACTAAATCCTGCTCCGACCAACTGCTATAAAAAGCAAGAAGTCATTGTCATCAACATGCCCTTCCATCATGGAATCCGGTTTTCAAAACCCAACCAAGGTGATGAACAAAAATATACAAACACAAAATTTTATTTATCCAGGCCAGGCAGTCTATGAAAAAAAAGAAAGAAAAAAAAAGACCCACAACACTCGTCCCATATATCCAGACTGACAGACGGATGAACGGACGAGCTCCATTGCAAAATGCCCCGCTTCACCTGGCAGCGGGAGCAACTAATATCTGAGTGAAAATGCGTAAACCTGGGCAACAGACAGGAACAGACTTTGCTTGCTCCAACAAACTTTCATTAATGGTGCACAAGTCCAACAGCGGTGGCATTGATTTATCTGATGAAACGCAGACAAAGCATGAATGGCAACTGCATTTACCCCATCTCTCACTGCGTTCGAGAGCAGTTCTGTTCACCATTCCGAAGGACTAACATTAACCTCCGCAAGATTCTCTCACACTTCACCTGTTTTTTGTTGGTAATCTGACAAGAGGCCACATTCATGGCGCATTTCCTCCGACAGTCACATCACCTTGCTGTGTCGCCAGTTCAGTTCCCTCGCCGTACTATATCACACCTGGAGGCACAACTTAGCCTTTTCTTTTTGTACAGCATGTTTCTCCGCATCTTCTTCAGATGTTTTGGTAACATCCAACTGAGAATGCGCAGCGGCAAACTAGTTCATATTTTTCAAATTCATGGGATTTTGCTATTGGCCCTGCTGACGGCCGTTCTGGACTATGCCTTGTGTACTGAAAGTTTGTCGTTCAGCTATTGGGACTTAAGTTTAAGGAGCATCACTCCGAGGGATAACAGTCCCTTCAATTTAGGAAATTAAATTAGGGTATTCAATTTAGGAATTACTTCTGCCACAACAAAACACATATTTAGCTATGATTGATGCAATGGAGCTGTATTCATTCCAACATTCTCCTGACCAAGTAGAAAAGCCTAGGATGATAAAAAGGCATCACAGTGAACGTTTTTAAATAAGTCGAAACTGCTCACTTAATTTCTATTAAACGCATCCAGTAGCATTGGCTTCAGTGTTGTAAACTATACTGGTCTCGATTTGAAGACCAGAGACTCATGCCTTCCACAGTTTAAAAAGACCATCTCCAGGTCTCAGGCCAATATTTAAACCAATGGCTCAGTTCAGAGGCCGCACAATCAAAAAAACTGAATGAGAACATGGCTACCTGCTAAGCACCCTGTTAAATTATGGCTATGCTAAAAGTCTGAAATGTCTTAGCCCAAAAGAATGAGATTTGAGGCATAAATAATAAGGAACAGACTAAGGAACAGAAACTGCTCATCTGGCAATCTACAGTTCCCCTAAATTGTTTTACGCACCGTTACGCTAGTCTGAGGTCATAAAGATTAAAGAACGGCCCATGAGTTATCCAGCAGGCCACAGTCCACGTTAATCATTTCATTAAGGTTGGGTTGGGTGGTGTTGAGCGGGTTGGGTAGCAGTTTTAAAGGTTGTGTGGCCAAATAACTTCAATGGTCGAAGGTCTCTGATTAAGAAGCACTGTTCGAGTAATATACTTATGAGCCATACAGACTCAGTCTACTGGCAGTAATCACTGTCTACATGCATTGTTCAAATGTAATGTTCGCAAGCACACTCTACATGTACACGGTACTAGATTGTATTAGTGGTAATTAAGTGAAAAGTGAGACGAGATAAAAAAAAATTTAAATTGCAGGATTGCTCAGTATTCATTGCTGGATATTGATCATTGGTGCCCACAGCCTACAGTCCGCTTACACAGCCAGAGCAATGCATGCAGGGATAGGTTTGAATCTTTCGAAAAAATGAGCCACTCAGCCAAAAAAAAAAAAGTATCATTGAAGCAAAACAACCACAATCTTGAGGATAATGTAGAGTCCTTCAGAATGATTTATGATAGAGATTAAAAAAAAAATGTTTTTAACCGGGATTTAATTCTTTTTTTAAAAAAACGGACTTGCTGGACAAATAGATTTCCAACATCTGTGAGAGGCGTCATTTGAGAACATGATACGCACCAAATAGGCACACAATTGTGTAGCAGAATCATATTGTCCTCATTAAATCGTCCCAGAGTGCACTGCACAATTCCAGTGCAAGCATTCGTGCATCAAATATAGAGCAATAATCATCATTTATATATATATATATTTATATTCATTAACAAAGCTACTGGTTCTTATATGAATGAGGTTCCAGCTCCTAAAGCATTGCAGAAGATTCTCATTCCAAATATTATATTATTCTTTCAATATCTTGAATATACATTTGCTGAACTGCAAAGGATTCCAATCTGTGATGTAAACAACTGCAATTACACGCACAACGAGCGAAATGGGGCGCTAATGTAGGTAACTTTACTTAAAAACCACTCTTGCACCGAACCAATGGGCAGGAAACCCAGTTAGGCAATAAAAAATCCGCAACAAAAACGCGACATACAGCTACGGTAGCTTTCCTTCTGCCACGACATTACTGAAAGAGGACCCAAACACAGTGTCTGTCACAACGAATACTGACTGCTGCATGACTTGACTAGCTGGCGAACGAATGGCATAAGTGATTCAGATAGACTGCCTCTTCGTTCAGTGCTTTGCAGTTCCAGCAGCCATCTTTGGTGAAATAATTCTTCGAGATTTCATCACGCTCCACGCAGCCCAAAATGCATAAATTTATGGCTGTATTTTCTCATACATATTTGAACTGAGAAATAAATGTACGTGTCACCTTATTATTAGGGCAATAGCCAAGATTGCCATTCGTACTGGGCCTACGACGAGCAAAACTCAAAATCACTCGAATCCGGTGAGGATCCAAGTGGATCACCGTCAGTTTCACTTATCTCGATTCGCACATCTGCGCCCACGAAATCTGGCTTCATGCAGTTAATTCTGTCGTCTGACTTTCCCTTTAAAGCAGGCAACACAGAGATGGAGCACAATTATGTCAAATGCATATGCTTGATGTGATATCTTGATGGGGCTCATCTTCGAACTGTGACCCTGTTACAAGTAACGTGCGCTGGATGAAGGCAACGCACTGCGATCTTTAACAAAGTGACAGTCGATCTTTTAAACTACTCGGCATTTATGAGAAGGGTTCAACGCTGAACTGTTAGTTTCACCAGCCATCATAGCTCCAGAACGAGCGAGGGCCGTATTTTGAGACCGTAACCGTTAGTTCAAAGCAGGCGGCACAACCTGGTTCACTCAGAAGTAGGATACGATCTAAAGCGATGTGTTACACAGTAGCAACGCAGTCCCACAACAGCCGGGTTTCCGTGGCTCGCTCATCGTAAAATGAATTAAAAAAGGGATCCAATTTCAACAATGAACTCAAACGATTTTACACAAGGGCATTTATTCTAAAGTTTTGTCACTTGGATACGTTTGAAAATTAAAACGCTTCCTTGCAACCGCGACTCTCCGCAAATGCGACCATATGCGGTGTATTAACACCTTAACTTACATAAATTTTGAAGTCGGTGAATAGATCGCTAGTAGACAAGCACTAGTCTGAAAACCGTGCATTTTCGCCAAAACGCTCCTCAAGCATCTGTCCAGTTGTGACTGGTTGAGATAGTGCCACATCCTCACGATACGTATCACATGCTCTGTAGCTCTTGAATGGGCTCGATCTGAATTTCGCGAGCTACCGCAAAAAAAAACTATTCACCTCCATGTATTTAAACAAACAAAAGCTACGCACAAGCAGCGTCAAACACTCCGCATTACAAAGGGGGCGATTCACTTACAGCGCTCGACTTCTTCACCAGAATTGAAATAAGCCGGACTGTGAGGGGTGTCCCTGATTGCTTCGTGAAGCGCGCACACGCTCTCCGGTGTTCAGAGCGATCGAAGGGAACTTCCGGCTGTTGACGAATCAACCCGATCACTTCAAAATAGCAGTCGCAAAAAAATGGTTAAGGATTTCGCATGATATTGGCTGATATTTTGCCATGGGTACATTCGTTTCGCTTCGAATTAAATGCATTTTCGGGGCCTACCTTCGAATTTGTCATTCTTCACAAAATGTAGGCTAAACATTGCCAAGTAGCCTATGATTGCTGCTCTTCGGAAAAATATATTTCGACCACCATCGTTTTCTTGAGCAGCATCAACCAATTTAAAACGCAGCAAGCAAATACATGAAATCCTGGTTCTTCCCAGCGGCGAAGCGTAGCTGGCAACGGCATCATAAAATTGTCCGTCCGTCCACGTTAGCTCAACACCGGAACCGTTTTCGAAACAACCTTCAGACATGTCACTTGCTGTGATTTAAAAAGAAAAATACAGTTCGAAGATTGTAAACACATCGCACCTATCATTATGCATGTTCGAATGGAGCCCTACTTTCAGCAACGGCTGCCGTCAATGCTGGTTCGATTCCCGATGGTCTCCAGTTAAACCTTTAGAATCATTGATCTTGAAGTGATTCTTCGACATCTTTGAAATTGGGAAAGCATGTTTGGGTTTGGTGCGAAAAGCACTGTCGTTTTAGAAGGGAAAGATTTTAATTACTGTCCATAAAAGTAGCTCAGGCCATCAAATGTTGGCCCTTTCCAGCAGAGCACTATGGGACAGACCCAAAAAAAAAACACCCCACCCCACACATCATTGAGCATTAATCTGCCACAGCAATGCTTTTTTTTTTTTTTTGGAATGGCAATCAATTCTCTGTCAGCATGCATATTGGCTGGCATCATTGCCATTGTAGTATACTGAACAGGCCCCATAAAGGCATCTTGATGAAAGCCTCAAAGTTGAACCACAAGCAGATTGGAAACAAATTTATTGAGACAAAATACAAGGCTTTGATTCTGATCTACTTAACTTCAAAGCATCAATCAAAACCAGTTCTTTTGGTGCCATTTCCTTCGTACAATTTTGCATGAGAATAGGCTTGGTTGTGTCAAACAAATCAATACTTGCATGAAATTTATCAAAAGAAAAACTGAATTCTTACAGGCATTTCAGAGCTACAGTTTCCTCCATAGACTTTCCACAAAAAGAACATAAGATCTGCTTAATGCACAGGCTACTGCTAAGAAGTCAGACTTGTGCAGGCTGTCCCTTCCTGGAGATCCATCCCAGCAGGTTTAACTCCCACCATAATAAAACCAAGTCACTGAGAATCCTTAATAAGATGCTTGTTACAACAGTCAGGCAGGTCAAATTAAAGGTCCAGATGAGAATAGGTAGGACATCTCCAGGAACATGATCAAGCAATCATATCCACAAGGAATTGTTCTCCATCCTACAGAATGACTGCAATTCTTTAAAGGATGTCCATGGGCATGATGGCTGGTTAAGGTAATGAAGTGGATCTATTGTGGTTGGCGATCTGAGAAAATCAAGTTTGTGGGCTCAGTCCAGAATAATGATGGTCCAATATGCAGAGGGGGGGTGGAGGAGTTGGCCGCCTTTATTCAGACTCTGATAAGCCGCACTTTCTTCTGAACTCTTGACCTCGTGCACGAATCCATTTGTTGGAAACTGAAATTGGAGAAGAACGTTGGAACAATTCTCAAAATGCCGTACACCATTGGTAACCAATACTGTTGCTTTCAATTCATTTACAACTCAACTGGACTCCTGGGGGGGGGAACTGAAACCCTCAATCCAATTCATCCCTTTTACTGGCAAGATTGAAGACTGAAGCACCAGAGGCTGAGGTTTAGAATGCATTTTAGGATACAAACCCCATTTGTTTCCCACCATGACGGGGCAGGCTGCATGCAGAGTTCGGTCGTCATCCTGTCCGTTCCGCAAGAGGTTATACCAAAACACAGCAGAGCCCTGTAAAGCCATATAAATATGGACAACCATTCGTGTGTGAACACGAGCATAAGTTCAGTTTCCTTCTGAAGGCAGCATTGCAAAGCAACCATCTGATTCCACCAAGAAAAATGTGAAAATATACTGGACACAGCAACCCAGAATTACTCTGCATTGATTTGCTAACTTCACATCCTATAAATGAAGAATTCCAGTCGTCATGAGGGGGGGGGGGATGTGAGCCCTTACAAGATGACAATGGCCCAAGCTCCACAGGAAACAAGGGGTTATGGAATGGTTTAAGGAGCATTAAAATGAGCCGGAGCACGCTACCACCTTCAAATCACCAGATCTCAAACCAAACTCACGGGAGATGCCGGAATGCTAGCACTCTGCCAAACGCCAAATGAGGGGATCTTAGTAGAAATGTACGCCATCGGTCTAGTAAAAAGTTTTAAACTTGTAGAAAATGCCAAGGCATGTTGAAGCTGATCCAGCCACTTGTGGTGGCCCAACACAAATCAATCATTTTATTGGTCACTTGTCTGTATAAAAAGGGAGCAGGCAAACCTTCTCAGGTTTTAGAGCAGCACCAATGGAAGGGAACACAGTCGCTCCTCCCACAGCCACATCTGTCATCTGCAAGGAAGAAACAGATCAATGCTCAACAAAAGCTTGGAGTCAAAAGATGCGTATATCCACTGACCGCAGGAATCTTACGTAAATTAAGGTGGTTGCAATCCTGCCGCCAAGCTGAAAAAATTCTTCGTCGTTGGCCAGCTACAGGGCATAGGAAGGTTGTTAAATTGTAAATTTTGCTATTCAGACAAAGAGGATCTGATCCAAGGGATGTACTGTACATCAAGTTGCAAATCAACATGCAGAGATCTTTTTGCATACCTTTGAGTCATAGTGTGGTTCATACTGGCCACCAATTCCATAATTTGCAACCTGCCAAAAAAAAAAAAAAAAAAAAAAAAAAAAAGCCTGCATTAGCCCAGCAATAATCCACTTAAGAAAAATTATGCATTTGTACTAGTTTTCCAGGGTTCATGAACACATCGTCATGTTGTGGGGGGGGGGGGGGGGGGGGGGGGTAGAGAAGAAGAGGAGGGGGAAAAAAAAGTTGGTCAGGAAGGCTATTCTCCAACCCTCCCCCCTGTGGGCTCTAAGCTAAAAATGTCCAGAGACATGACTCTAGTACACTAGCATCCTGGACGATCCAGCCGAGCAGGGAACCCGGTGCCCAATCTTGTCACGCAGCAGTGCCAAACATGGTACCATCCACATTTCACTCTCCAATTTGAGCAGCAAGTTTCCCCTCACATCCAGCCCACAGCAGCAACCACACCTGAAGATTCTCCGCCATCACGGTATCCAAGCCTGTTGCATCCGCTATCCTTCGATTCACACGGTGAATGACAGCATCATCTTCATCAGTAAGCCATGCACTGTAAATATAAACACACGGAATCAGAGAGTTCCAGGTTTAATTACATGGAAAAGGAGAGAATTATGGTAAGTAATATGGAAGGGCGTGTCTGTGGTCCCAACCAATAATTCAATACACCGAATGGGGAAAATCCCCATTTCGTTCATTTCTGCCTATATGGAAAATTGCCTAATGTCCTGAAATGTTCTTGTATGATTCATTGAAAAATGGTAGCACTTCAAGCAGTTGAAAGGATATGAAGTACAACAGTTTGAACTAAGCACTTCCAACATACTGAATTCTGACCACCTGTCTTGAATGACATTATGAACTGGAATGCATCAATTTCCCAAAATTGATAAGTTTGAAACACAGGATGCATGTAACCCAAGATAGTTACGAAAGTCAAATGAGTGATTCTTCAATGGTTTAGGAGGAGCTCCTCTTTCATGGTCTTCCCAATTGAACCCCACCATTCAGTCATTTTGATCAATTTCATTCTTTATTGCCCCTCATGAGTCGGGGGGGGGGGGGGGGGGCGGGGGGGGGGGGTTTAAAAACTGAACTGCACAGCTGGGATGCCTGCAGACATCGGTGTACAGTGAACAGGGATTGTGCGTCTTTCAGGCCAAAATCATGGCTTGAAAGTACACTCAGTAACTTGTCAAGTTCATTGTGAACATTTGTGAAACTGGAGCCCACCTTTTGGAAACACGGAATTCAGCAGAGAAGTTTCTCCCAGTTATGTGGTCCAGCACCAGTGCTCTGGAAAGCTTGGGATAAGCAATGCAAACCATAGTCAAGCGAGTGGCCTTTATTTTGGACCAATCCCCCCCCATAGTGAAAAGCAGCATTAGTGGATTTTTCTATGAAATTATTGAACTTAGATTATATTAAGTTTTAAACACCCCCCCTGTATTCTTGAACCGTATTCAAGTTCTGCTCCAGAAACTGATTGTCCATGGATAGACAGATGACTGCACTAACAACTACATCCCACAAGGTATGAAATTTTCTAAATAATTCTAAGTTGTATTTAATCTTAAGTCTCACCTTCGATACAGACAGATTCTTTATGGTTTCTATTTCACGATCAGACAGGAAGTGGTGAAATCTGGTAATTTTGGGGGTGTCCCACTCATCCTCCTCTTCGATTGGGGCATAGATGAGGCGAGGGTTCTTTCCTCCAGTGCTATATCTGCAGAACAGCGTCCTCTGTCTGCTGGGTGTCTACAATGCAGGTAGAGTTTGTCAATCATAACCCCAGTCAAGCAAAATAATCTTCACGAATTCCTTCAGACGTGGCTCAAATTCATGTTTTTCCTGCATTTTGTCAGGCACATTTACAGCTGGGTGGGGTTTATACTTTCAGGATCATTGATCCAAAGTAACAGCAATGCCTTGTTCAATACATACAGAACTTAAACCCAAAATTACCATTCACACCCAGTTCTCAATGACAATAAAATGGCCATCTCACCATTTCTGTGACATCTCCTCTGCACAGGGCTTCATAGGACTTGATTTCGTTTGGAATACGTGGCATAAAAATACGCGCTTCTGCTGTGGCTGTTGGAGTCGACTCATTTCGCTGGATGCTCTCCTTCATGTGCTTGTAGAATTCCAGATAATTTGCGTTCGACGCATCACTGGGATCTGGGGGGGAAAGGTATGGCAAGGTCTATAAACATTAGCCATTTAACAGAGCATATTGGAGTGAGTCAAAATTGATGTTACCGTTTAGAACAGTAGAGTGAACAACTTTGGTAAAGGCAGCGCATCAGGAAAGTCACCAAATGCCTGGTGATGTCTGGGCACCAGACTTAAGGCAGTCACTGTTGCAAATCCTTTGCAGTCAAAGTACTGAAAAGATTACATGCCAGTTCACTTACGAGCATCAAGTTGTATTAGGGTATGCAGTATTTATGACGAAACCCTAAGGTTTGTCAGCAAGTACACAGCATTAGTCATCACAAGCCATTTCAAAGTCAGTTCATTTGTGACATCTTCTGGTGAAATTACCATCCAAGACTGAGTAACTACAGCCAATGAGTTACAGTTCCTTCATTACTCTGGGTGACCCCTCCCTCACGATGGCGCAAATAAGATTTTGAAATGGCTTTCTGCGGCCAATTGGTCATCTCACTAGCTGGACAGCCTTTAAAACAGTCTGTTCAAGTCAAGCTAACCTTCATTTTTTAACTACAAATCAATTGCAAAGGCTAATGCAACCAAAATGGAGATTGTCATGGATGCAAACATTACAGGACCCAAGAAACATGGCAGTGCTCGCAGTCCACAGTTAAGATCAGAGTTGCTAAAGGAGATTGAACGCCATCATAAATGCAAGCTGACATTACATCTGAAAAGGAACAAATGACAGCTGAAGACTGCTTGTGCCTCAATGCACAAATGTTGCTGTGATCTAATCAAGTGTAACGTTTATGTACGGTACATCAGCTCTTCACCCCAGCAGCAGACTACAATTTTGAAACCGTGACAAACCCTTAGAGATTCACAGGAAAAACAGGATTGCCAAATTGGGGGGGGGGGCTGGATCGAAGCAGGATAACAGATACATAGTTGGACAAAATGGACAGTGAAACCTTAAGACCCCAAACAAAATCAGGCAATAACAGAAGTATCTGAGCTTTACTCCATACAGCATACAGATACCAGCAAACTAGTTTACTTCATAATCCAGCCCATAGGCTTTGCTAGACACCACTGATCAAAAGGTGGAAACTTCATGGGTTGGAGTGCAAAATCTTGACGTTCCTTCACAAATTCAACCCATTTACTGAAGATCTGGCATTTCTAATCCTACCCAAATCTGGAATGCCCAGTTAGTGAACTATGTACACAAGTTTGCTCATATGCGACCATGTTGTCTCGTTTTCCCCGAGATGAGATTTTTCCGCTCTCCTTTGAAGCACACGCCTGTCAGCCGCTGCTTCCATTCACACTCAGAGCTCAAAAGTTTGCAAGCTCAGAACAAAGGCAGAGGATACCCAAACATTAACAAGCTTAGAATTTTACTGACAAGCATCTGGCTGGCCAACGGGAGACCTTTGAGTAATGAACAACGTCATGATCCTCATCTGGCAGTCCCTCCCAATTTACTTCCCTGCAGCGCAAAGCCAATCATGCGCTGCTCTGAAAAGGCTACTGACCACTGCTGGCTGGCATGACCAAGGTTTGAACCCAGGTCATAGTGGTCACTACTGCTCCACAGTGCAGCACCTTAACTGAGTGAGCTAACCCGTCTGCAACCCTTCCAATTTTTGATTCCACCTCCTGATGGAAGAAGAAGTGTTCCTTAGTCAGTTCCAACCACCTGAATTTGCGGAGAAGGATTTTGTATAGACCTGGGGTCTCCCACTTCAACCTGAGCCCAATTTCAAAATTAGGAAAAGAATCCAGGTAAACCCACCCAGATTGAGTAGCTGCTCCGTGAGCTCGATGGCTCCAGCCAGGTCGCCCATCTGGAAGACAAACGGGCCGAGGAAACCCAGGACATCCTTCTTTGTGACTGTAGCCTCTCTGCCCTGCTCCAGCATCCTCAGGGTCTCCAGCATCCACAGATAAGCGTATCGGAACTTGTTGTACTTGTGAGCGATTGTTGCGATGTGGTAGGCCTCGTCAGGGGTCAGGAGTGCCACACTCTCCTGGCCTAAGGAAAGTGCACCAGCGGAGAATTCTGCTCAGTCTCTCGACCATGTTTAAGTCACAAGACATTTCTCGAAGCATGCAACACAAACAATAAAATGCCATCGCATTGTTCTTTGAAAATAGCCAGATAATCACCATTCATTCTTTTAGCATCATGCTACTGGCTTAAATAGTCAAATAGCTATTGCACAGCTATCAAGAGGAAGGACTTGTGCTTGTGAAATCTTCCTCCAACAGTGGTTCTATAAACCAAGTGATTAGTTGGCCCATTTGGTTAGAACAGCCTTGTTTTGTATATCACACCAATGACCTTACCCATCGCTCCACGAACTTTGTCGGGGTGCAGCTTGTATGTTTCTTGGAGTCTCACCAGAGCTAATGCAATCCCATCCACATCTTCATCACTGGGGATGTTTGGAGCATTCTGCGACATAAACCTGACAAACTCTAAACAGGGAGACCACAGAATAGTTTGAACCCATTTCAGAATGGCGCCCCAAGTGACTCATGAATTGCATGTGGGATTAACCCGCCCCCCCCCAAACACATACATTTATTCAGATCTATTGGGCATATTTAAGAAAGGTAGGTCCATTTATAACACATTTATCTTGCAAAAAAAGCCCAGTGATAAATGCCCGCAAGAGGAAGAGGCAGCAGTTTTGGGTTAAGGCTGTTGCTTAAGACAGAGCAGCAGAGCTCTTCCCTGCTTATTCAAGAGTCAAGTGAGAATCCCAAGCCCTGCTGGGATCTTGTACCAGTAACTGCACCAGGGGTTTCAAACCTCCTGGAAAGCCACGGGGTCTGTACTCTCATGGTCTCGGTTCAAAGAGACAGCCAATACTGAGAAAAAAGGGGATTTCACTCTCATTGATCATACCTGTAGGCTTTCATTCCCCATTGAAGGATATCACAAACCAGTGGGGGGTGAGCGTGTAAAAAAAAAATAAATAAAATACATAAATATCTCAGGTGTCTTGCCTGTTACAGGACTCATCTTGGTCCCCTGATCCAGAAGAGTCCACTTGTATTTCAGCCTCCGCACAAGCGTGTAGGCTGTCAGAGGATTGCTGACATATCTCTCTGGGTCTTCAGGAACCTCTCCAGAATAGTGTTCAACGAACGGCAGATAACTGCAGTGCACAGGTACAAACAAAATGGCACCTTGATAACTGCAAGTGCACAAATTTCACTGGTGAAAAGGCAACATTGCGGGGCACTATACCACAACAGATGTTTGTTATTGGATTGCAACTAACATTAAAAAATAAAAATAGTGTCAAACCATTGAGCAAAGGCAAAATACCAAATATGCCCTTGGCTCTTTGTCCCAACAGCATCTCTCCAATCCTTGATTCTCACCTTCATGGCAATTACTGAGATTTTAGGTATGTGTTTACATTTAGTTGATAGCAATAAAATGCACTCACTTCACCTCTAGTGCCTAAAGTGTGCATATCCCACTTCGAACACCCCCCACACACACACCCTTTTACATAGGTTGATAGACAGACAATGGTTAAGTGCTGTTTTGTGCAATTGCACATACATGTTACGCATGAGTAAGCACAAGCCAATTACGTACATTGCGATACATCTGTTTTGTGCAAGTGCTGGGATGAAAACATTACTTTCAATGGTCACAGATCCTGTTGGGTATGCCCTTGGTTTTACAATTTTATGGCAATTTTTCAGTTAGACATTGATACATCCAGTATAGTCAGCCTCTTGTCAAGGTCAAATTTCTTTGGGGCTCAGACGTGATTGGCACAATGCTTCAGGTGGCACAGTTAGGCCCGCCTCTGATGCAGTTAGGTGTTCATTAAGGGGGGGAAAGAAGAAAGAAAAAAAAAAAAAAAACCCCCCACCACTATGTAGGCTAGTGAACACACTGCTGTCTACATGAGATTCCACTTTTTGGCGCTGGGTATAGTCAGTCTCACTGAGCATTCTGCACAGGGTTCATTCAAAGTGTATAACAGTACTTCTGCTTGGCTCAGATCCAGTCACTACCAATATTGTAAGAACCCAGTACCAACCCCCACACCTTTTAAACCCCCCCAACCTCCATGTTTCAGTGTTCAATCTAATGTAGTAAAACACCCGCAGGGTTCAACGACCAGCTCAATATTGCAGATATTAATGAGCAAAAGGGACTTTATAGGTAGTCAAAAACAATTAAAATCCTTAATATGAAGCATCCTCTTGGCAAGATGGTATTCTTGAACTGTAGTGCATTACCTCTTCAAAAGTGCGAGGTGATATTCCTCTGCAGCAATGTAATCCTTGAAGGACTGAATTAAATTTCGCTCAATGTCAACAAGCTGTGTCATGTGATCTGTAAGGAAAAAAAAATGTTCAAATAGCTTTGCCTCTAAAGTATATCACTGAAGCATTACAAAATGAGTTTGTGACCAGCCATTGCTCATTTGCACCATCCTCAAGTCAAAACCATAACTGACACACCTAGGGAGCTGGGGGGGGGGGGGGGGGGGGGAGAAGAGGAGAGCGCGCACACAGTTTTCACCCGACAATAAGATACCCAGTTCTGCAGAGGCTTAACTAAAGACTACATTCAGAATTCCATACAGTACACCAATATATTACTGTGCAGTGTTCATCAGCGTAGTAGCCGTTTTGTCACATGACCGGCTGGATCTTATTGGGATGTTACAATTCATCGTTATACTGTGGACCATGAAGACCACTCTGGCTGCAAACTGAACTTTGGCCAGTGTAGACTGACATCAGGGCATCTTTAGAAAACTAATTACCTGGTCACTTGTGTCATTTACACCTTTGGTCATGATCAGTAAGTGAGTAGCAAGTAGTAGGCAATGACATGATCCAAGATTATATTCCAAGTAGAGTCCAGAACCACTGTACTACATTCCAGTCCGTCCTTTTTTAATTAAAAGAGATGGAGCCCGAATTGTGCTATTCCACTAGACGGGAGCACACCAAATTCATTTCAGAACTGTTCCAACTTCAGCTCGGTTGTAACTTGACATTTGCATAAGCACCAGTTACAACTGAGACTTCAAACTTATATGAAGCGAGCTGGTTGGAGGTTATAAAATGATAAATATCCAGCATGTAGATTAGCCCTCTATAACCAGACAAACTTGATAAACACAGGCCACCGCATGAACTAAAGAATCTAAAATAAAGGAGAATCAGAAATGACAAATCATTCAAATGCCTGTCAGAACAGTTGTCTTGCACATGTTTGCATAACAGTTTTAGCAATCTCATAGCCACTTCCTAATCAAACAATGGCATAAAACACTAACAGAATTGGTTGCCAACATAAAGACCATAGAAATGTTAACCCTCAGTGAATGTTTGATAGAAAATTTTACATTACCTGTGGAACTGTAGAACTCAGACTTTGCGGTCCATAGAAGGAGGCTGATTTGGACCAAGCCCATGAAACAGCGAATACCCATTCTCAACAGCATGAAACTAAACCTAAGAGGGGAAAGAACAAAACACCCCACGTGCACACACACCTCAGTCAGGAACTATTAAGTAATAAAGCCATGACATAGGCTTAAAAAATAAAAAATAAAATAAAATAACTTGAATTTTAAGGAGCAACACTAAGTCAGTTATCCAGTTCTAAATTTGCTTTGCCAAGTCAGAAACAACCTGACCTCAATGCCTTTTAAACGAGCTGGCACAAAATGAAGTCTTCCTGACTCACACACCTCCGAATGTGACTGTGTGAATCACAGTGCGCAATACACATTAAACTGACTTAAACCAAACCACACAGAGAACACCACAAGAAAGATTTAAGCCTTACCAATACCAGTCAGAAGACACAAAAAGGAATTACAAACAGCACCATTGCTCAAACACTCAATGCTAGTAACTTAATTCCTGTGCATGTCGACGATCAGCTTATACAGACTGTTTTCAATTAGTGATTATCTGGTCTTATTGCAAACCAATTAAGTGGGAAGGTTCTTTTACATTTTTAAGTTCATTGTATTTTAACTGGGTGCAGTAATCAACAGGCCGAATGCATAAAACTGAGGGTCCTCTCAACCTTATCCAAAAAAAAAAAAAAGGCCAGTGTGGGTGCAACCTTTCATTCCCTCCAAGCAGCCACACATCTGATTCCACTATAATCAAGGTCATATGTGAAGACTCTTGGGGTTGATGACTAGAACCAGGTGTTTGCCAAGGCAGGAACAAAAGTCTGTGCCCTCGTTAACCCTTTTGAGAGCCCCTGGGCCGTTTTTCAAAGCCTCGGCTGGATCCGTCGAAGGCTGCACGTCAGACTGCCACGTCATCGCAACCTGCTTCGTTGTGAACGCGCTTTCCAGTAGAGCCCAGAAATGCAGACTTGGTATATAGCCAGATATCGGACAAATTTGTTACCTCGTTTTCGCTCCGTTTCTATGTCGACGATTACATCCATTATCAGGTAAGATGAAGGCTGCGTTTCTCGACTGAATTCGAAAGCGCGTTCATAACGGAACAGTTAGCGACGATGCGGCAGCCCAAGGATGCAGCCTAAACGGCGAAGAAATTCCAAGGCCCATTCTGGAGAGCTGTATGAATAATTCAGCATGATAGCGGTGTGATTATGCTCCACAATGAGACATAATGGCTTTAATCACATACAGTGGATTTAATGAACTAAATTAAAAGGACTAGCAATATAATCTTAGACGTTTCCTTTTTAGAGAACCTCCCCCTCTCCCTATTTTTATTTTAGAAGAAAAGGGGTAATTTAAACATGCAGCAATCACTGAAATACCATTAAATTTACAGTTCCTACTGGAATATTTCTGAAATTGCTGTTAATCAGTGAAATTCAGAAGTCCTTTAAAAGTCCATTTGAAGAGATTAAACTGCTGTGTATATACCATAACTGCAAAGCTGGGTTTCCAAAGGGTCAATTTTGTCAATACTCCAGCTCTCCGTCCATTAACTTTGATACAGAGCGGCAATTTCAGAATTCACATTATATTTAAATTTAATTTATGACTGATGAGGAGATTCACTTAATCCATGCTCTCACAAGTAAACCTGTTCTGCAGCATCAGTGATCTTAGTACTGGAGAAATAAAGGATATATTGTATTTTTTTCTTTTAATCATATACTCAGCAACAAAAGTTTCTGTGACACCAATATTGTTAATTATTTTTCATAACGCAATTATGAAATTGTCATACATGGTGATATCAGACTGAAACAGTACACGTAAACACAACATTGAAATGGAAATCATGAAAATGCGAGAAAATGACTTTGCACGTGAAAATGTGCGTAAATCATGCTTGTGGATGGCAATAAAAGAGGAGAATTTTTGGAATGTTCACATTGTGCCTGATGAACGACGGAAGCATCACTTATCGAAAACACAGCCATTTCGGATCAGGAACTCTACCCTCTAAATGCCAAGACTGTCTGAAAATGATCGGTGGAGGGCCATTGGGATGATTGAATCCGGAACCTCGCAGAGGGAAGTTGCTCATCGCCTGAATGTCCACCGAAACACCATTTGGAACTTATGGCAGCGTCATCAGCAGACAAGACACGTCAGAGACCGTCCTCGCAGCGGCCGTCCACGAGTAACCACTCCCAGACAGGACAACTGGATTCGAACAACCCATCTCCGAAATCGATTCCAACCTGCAACCATAACTGCAAGAACGATACCTGGTTTGAGGCGACTGTCTGCACAGACAATCCGTCGCCGTCTCCGTCATTTTGGCATTGTCCCAAGTCGGCCAGCAAGACGTCCAATACTCAGTACAACACCGACGACTGCGTCTACAGTGGGCACAACAACATCGACGGTGGATCCAACGTCAGTGGGATCTTGTACTCTTCACTGATGAATCAAGATTCATGCTTAACCGATGTGATGGTCGTTTACGTGTATACCGTCGACGTGGAGAACGTTATGCCAACAACTGTGTTCAGGAATTTGATCGTTTTGGAGGTGGTAGTGTCATGATTTGGGGAGGGATCACGGCTAGAAACAGAACAGATTTGCTTGTTATTGATGGAAATTTGACAGGTCAAAGATATCGCGATGAAGTGCTACGGCCATTGGTGGTACCGTTTTTGATGCAACATGGTCCCGGAATAACGCTGCAACATGATAACGCCAGACCACACGTTGCAAGGATTGTACAGCAGTATCTGATGCAACAACATGTCAATGTCTTGCCATGGCCAGCCAGATCCCCAGACATGTCCCCAATCGAGCATCTTTGGGACGAGATGGATCGACGTTTGCGGCGGTTGGATAACCCGCCAGCTACACTCCAGGAATTGCGACAACGTCTACGTCAGATTTGGAATGACATCCCACAGCAATTTCTGGCACATCTGATTCGGTCCATGCGCCGGAGATGCGTTGCTTGCATCATGGCACGAGGAAGTCACACCCGGTATTGATGTGTGAAGGTCACAATTGGTTAGACGTCAGACAAGTGCTTCATGACGCATGAAAATGACATTTTTCGTTTTGAGTGACGTTGGCACTGAAAAGTCAGTGTTTCTCCTGTTAAATAAACATATTGATTGCATTGAGATCTTTGCGTGTCATTTATAACATACACATAAATGGTGTCACAGAAACTTTTGTTGCTGAGTATATAATCAGCAGGAAAAGCCGTACCAATGAACCAGTTTTCACGTGGCTTAATTAATCAACCAAATGCTGTAAAAGCAACACTAGGCCAGATTGCCCATGAGAGTGAATAATTTAGACAGATGACCTCCATTATTATATTTCAAAAACAACAAGGGAACTAGTTCTGGCATTTTGTATTTCTGAAACATTTCAAACAGGTATATCCAATCTCAACGGAAAACTGAACTGATAAAGCATGACCTTCGAACAAAGACTTCATGAGCAGAAAAAGGACATTTGCATGACTATTGGTTTAATCCAGACCAGGTGTCCCCAGTCTTTCCCAGAAAGTGGTGCAGGCTTTCATTGCAACCACCCAGCTATGCATCTGATGCTATTAATCAAGCTTATTAGTAAGGAGTTCAGGAGTTGATTTGTAGCATTAGGTGTGTTAATGTTTAGTTGCAATGAACAATAATGTAACAGCCTGCGTGCAGGTTTTGTGTGTTAGTGTCTGGATCAGGGGTCCTGAATCTTTCCCAGAAAGGGCTGGTGTGGGTGCAGGCTTTCATTGCAACCAAGCATTTACACACCTGATGCTACAAATCAACCCCTGGACTCCTTACAAATAAGCTTGATTAGTAGCATCAGGTGCATAGCTGGTTGGTTGCAGTGAAAGCCTGCACCCACACCTGCCCTTTCTGGGAAAGATTGAGGACCCCCTAATCCAGACACTAACACACAAAACCTGCACACCGGCTGTTACAGGCGCTTCAGCTTCTCTGAATCTACCTGAGGATAACATTCTTTTTTAGGAGGTAGGTTTATAAACTCTCTCTCCCCCTCCCACTCAAGCATCAGTGTTCATGAACTCCACCACACTCATCAGATCTGCATTTAGAACAGGGATGACCAAATCTGGACCTCAAATTCAAATCTGGCCCTGTTTTTCTTTTCTCCCTGATAATTAATTGATTAATCAAACCAATATGTTATACAGTTAATTCACCTCACCAGGTTCCTTGCGTCCAGTTTGTTGTTGATATCAAGGTGAAAACAAAAACCAGCAGATCCTGATGCTGTCTAGGACCACAGGCCTGTTTTTACACAGCAGGATTGGTGAGTTAGCCAGATGACTGCTCAAACTAAAACCCAGAAGGAGGTAAAACCCAGTCCATGTTCCATTTTTTTCCCAAGATTTCCAGATTTTACTTGGTGCGATTATCCAGCTAACTGAACAATCTGGCATTGTGGAACAGGCCCCAAGAATTGTGATCACTAGCCTTTGGTGACAATTCAACTTGAGTAGGTTTCCAAGTGGTTTTCAAAGACAAAAATGTAAAAAAACATTTTGCTTGGCCTAAATACCCAAGGCACAACATCAAGACTAATAAGATGAACAATGGAAGCTCAACTTCTGAGAGGAAATTGAAGCACTGGCGTTACATAACTTTTGTGCGGTGTGAAAACTAACCACCTGACTCATAGATTCAAGATGCTAGCTGACTATATGCATTGTGTTGGTTGTTGTGAAAAAGCCACAAGAAATAATGGATTCATTTTATTTAGGTATGTTGCCAGAACAGGGAAGTTCAATGGCTCTCGCTCCTGTTGCTGCAGACCCACGGCACCACTAATTTTGATTCCACAACCCTAATTCAGCAGGGCAAATAAAATTAATTAGCTATTTTAAGCGACGTATGGTCAGTTGCTCTTTTGCTGCAAAATGAATTGTGGTTTGGTCATGCTGGAGTGAAAACTGACAAAAATGTTGAGCTATTTCAGACACAACTACCATATTGATACCCTCATGCAAAAAAGGCGTATGTGACATTTGGGGGAAAAATGATGTTTTTTTCCTTTTTAGATACATTCACATAGGACCCATCCTCTGGAAAAATTTCAGCTCGAAGTTCTTTGCCTCAGATCTGGTCAAAACCATTTTTAAAAAGGCATATCTGCCAGGAAAATATTCCCATCAATGGTTTTTTTTTTTTTTTTTTTAATCTGCTAGAAGGACATATGTAACAATCCCCATGCTAAATGGAAGATGGTGGTAGTTACTGTACGTACGCCCACAGTCAATGCACACAGTATTATCCTTTGTTGTATTATCAGTTGTTTACAGATTCAGATATCAATGTCAGCACAGAGTTGACATAGTGACCTTAATCCAGAAATACCTTGCATTGTTATTAGCCACTGGGGTGTATAGTGTATCATTGGATATGGTGATTCACTTTTACACGCTCAGGTTCTTGGCAGTTTGACAGCAATTTAATGCAGTATACATAGACCGAATGTTTTACAAAATACTTCAGATTTTGAGAATGGAAACCAAAATGAATATCCTTCCATATCGTATCCATGTTAATTTATGTTTCTATCATTTAAAACATTTACTAGGGAAACAGATAACAATTATGTGTATTTACAAATAAGAAATTCATAACATTGAACAAACTGGGCACTTTCACCAGGTCACCTTCCTTTCCGTTAGCAGAGTGTTGTAGATGCAGTCTTTTAGGATGCGTTTCATATCAAACTCCTCATTCCGACTCATGCGAAAACGGCGCGAGTGACATAATCTGGATTATCTCTTCATCGGCGAATGATAAGGAGTAAATGTTTTTTAGGCTTCAATATCATCTAATGACCCAGTCATTTACTATGTAAACTTTAATCCATATGGTAGAAATTAACCATTCGCAGTTTTTTGCCTCTCCTGTAAAGTTTGTAAAGTGTCACTAAGGTCCTTCTTGCATGAGGGTATCAATTTTATAGTATGCAAATATCAGCACATAAATCAGTTCTGACATGGCATATATTGCCATGGACAGAGTGAAGAAAACCTGGCTTTGCCACAAACATATTTTGGCAGAGTATGCAGAGACTGGTCAGTCTCTCAAAATACACTACCAGAAATGGAGAATTAAGGTTAAAATCAGTAAAATGTCATGTCATACTTGAATAGTGAAATAACAGCCCAGTGCGCAATAGGACTGACTTCATTTGAAACTACTGTTACACAAGAGAACAAAGAAAGGGAGTGTTGGTAGCTAATGAAAACTTTGTAGGATGATTCAGTGGCCATGCCAAGTAGTACCCCACCCACTCTAACCACAGGAAATAGTTCCTAGCCCATGTTTAGCACCTGAGGATCATGCACTCAATATGCCATGAGTTCACTGTACATTAACATCCATCAGCCAAAACAGCCTCTTGTGCCAAAACAGCTCCATCAAACTGATGCCACCCTCCCATCAACAGCATGTCATCTTCCCACAGTGCATTCTAATGCCAGCTCTTCCCAGATAAATGGCGCACACGTATCCAAAATGGGACTCACTGGACCAGGTAACTTTCTGTAACTTCTCCGGTGTCCAGTCCTGAAGCTCAGATGCCCACTAGGGGTGCTTTTGGAGGTGGACCGAGGTTAGTGTGGGCTCTTTGACTGGTCTGCAAACTATAACGTGCAACGCATGTCGGGGTCTGATGCACTGTATGTTGTGACACATTCCTTAATTAAATACGATTCTTGTAGACTTGCGCGGCAGTCACCCTTCTGTAGGCTTGGGCCAGACGAGATAGCCTTCATAGCCCTCGTGGATTGATGAGCCCTGGGCTTCTATTATCCTGTTGCCGTTTCATGGTTTTTCCATGATCAGTCAGTCCTCACATCTGCTGACATGGAGCACCCAAGAAGTCTCGTTACTTCTGAGATCCTCTAACCCTCTCGTCAGGCTACATCAATTTGGCCCTTGTCAAAATTGTTCAGTTCCCATTGGTCCCATATCCAGCACGTTGAATACAAGAACTGACTGTTTGCTCACCTTCTAAGATCTGTCTGCAGACCCGGACACGTGCCGTTGTTATGACCTAATCAACACGGAAAAAGTTAGTATAGAAGAAATTCCTTACTTGTCGATGTTTTAATGAGCTGGTCAAAACACTATACCTTGATGTAATTACAGATAAATTTAAGGAAAATTAACTTTGTGATAAAGTGAACTTTGTTGTGATAATTTGTAAAAATGCAATACATGCACAGAAACGTTTATTTGCAAAACAGAACATATCCATTTCTTTGACTGTATTTTGTCAACGTCTGGTCATAGTTCTGCATCC
The DNA here is from genome assembly GCA_029721435.1 of Gymnothorax reevesii. NCBI lineage: Eukaryota > Metazoa > Chordata > Actinopteri > Anguilliformes > Muraenidae > Gymnothorax > Gymnothorax reevesii. Next base: position 11,241,831 of record CM056578.1, on the reverse strand, counting down.
AAGATTACTGTAATATGAAGGAATATTAAACGCATATCAAAACTTCATAAAATCTGCCCTGCAACACACATGGACTGGTCTCCCCTCTATCGGCTGCATTTTTAGTGGTTGTCACTTATTTCCATCTGCCAAACTAACATTTAGGGTTAGGGATAAGGTTTAAGTTAAGGTTAGGTTTGGGGCTAGGGCTTAGTTAAGGGTATGTTTAGGGAAACCAGAGAAGACTCACTTAAACCATAGCTGTTTAACGAAGATGAAATGACATCATGTTAGTTTGGTGGGTTGAATTAAGTGACAACCTCTAAAAATGCAGCCTTCAAAGGCTGCAGCCTACACTTTGAGATGCACCTAATGTTAGGCAAATGTCAATCTTGTGTAGAGAGGTTCTGATAAGAAAGAACGATGATAGAGCCAATACACAACAGCATGAGAAAATCACCAGGAATTATGGATGTACTAATGAGATTCTGCAAAAGGAAATAGACTCTCAGCACTGCAAAGTGGGGTTTTGCAACGAAACTCCTCTGAAATTTTTACTGTGCAATCTTATAAATGTGAAAAGTGTCTGACAAAAAAAAAATCCAAATGATGTTCAGCTTACTTTTTTTTGTGATTTTTATTTATTTATTTATATTTGTTATATAAAGTAAACTTTTCAGACAGATGAATAACTGGTGACATGGCCATTTTTTGCCTAAAAAAAGGGCTTTTTGGGGGAAAACTGGAAAAAGTCACTCAGATTATTTCATTAAAAGACTTCTACAAATGATATTACTTGGATCACTGCATTTTACAGAGAGATATATCAAAATCATAAAAAATGAATTCAAGCCTTTTATCTTGCTTAGTTCCTGAGTTACAGGTCATAAAATGGTCTCATTTTTGGGCATTTTGTGTTTTCGGCTGATTTTGAGGCTTTATTATACAAAAGTGGACAAAGATGCACAGAATCTAAGGCCATTTTCAGATTCTAGGGGATGAATATGGTTAAGATACCCAATTTCAGCCTTGTATAAGCAATTAAATTGGAGCAAAACGTTGCCAGGACACACACTGCAACAACTCATGTCCAACGGTTCTCAACCACAGCAACTACACCCACCCACAACCCAAGCTTACAACAGTAATTCAAAATACAGACTGTTTGAATGAAGTGGGTGACATTACATAAATTACAATCAATACCAGAACTCAGATTAAAAATGGCATGATTTTTCAGAAAATCAGATAAAAAAAAGTTTATTGCATTTTACCAAAAACATTTCCAACTGACCACAGAACATGACACATTGGCTCAAGGTAATAACTTACACTGGTTATAAATAACTCCCAAATGGGTTTAAAAGTAACAGTTTGTTCGGCTTAATTGTTAGGTTGGTTTTCGTGAATTTTAAGGCACAAATGACAGCTGCGTAAAATGGCTAAAAATAGTAATGACATCAGTGTTTGTAAGTCACATTTTGACCGCGGGATGCGTGCGCAGAAAGAGGCACAGAAATGGCAGGGTTATCCATGGATTTCCATAAATCGCAGTCTTCTGCCTCTTGTGTCCGAGGAGAGGGGGAATGCTTTCTTATATACCCAGGGAGAAAGGGCAGTAGGGTGGACGTGTGGTAGGTTAAGTTCATGGCCTACAGGAAAGGCAAAGCCCTGGATTCAATTGGGCCAGGGGCAGGGGTGGGACAGGATGGCAGGAAAAGTTTCAGTCCACTTCCGTCAATCCGCACGGTCTCCGGAATTCCTGGCCTCGCTCATGGATCCATTTGTTTGACACTGTGGACACAGAACAGAGAATGGGAATGGGTGAAGTTAATGCTAGGATTCGACCAGGGTTCGACAGCTGTGGTCCAGAAAGCCAGAAGCTCGAACTAAAATCAGCAACCAAATCAGACAAGGAACAAGACAAATGTAGTTCAAAGTTAAATCAGCCTTTCTATTTATGACTGGCAAGAACCCAAGCATGAATTAATACTGGCAGAGCCTGTGGTTTTCCAGGAACAGAGTTGCAGAGGGTTTGACAAATCCTTTCCGCTTCTCAAAAGTCACAATCTCAGAGCCAGCAGTCATTAGCCACAATCTAAAAGCCATTAACTGCCAACTGCTGGACATTAGCCGCTAGCCACCATAAAGAAATTAGCCACTTGTAAGCCACAAACCTATAGCCACCATCACAGGGTCCGTCCACACCTGTTCCAGCAGATCCATCAGTCAGTAGGTTTTCATTTCAACCCCTGTGTAACGCATCTGATTCCCAACTAAACTCTCTGCCCACTGACAGTGTGTTTCATTAGGGTTTATGGGTAAGACAACAGGACAATGACTCTGCAGGAAAAGGCCTGGATACCCAGCATCAGCCAAATGCTAAAAGACACGAGTTCCCAGCCAGAGAAAACTGCTACATAAAGGTCCCAGAAAAACCTGGTCATATGACACATGGATCAATGATGTTTCCATCACTTTGTCAGGCACTGTCTCAAAGGGAATGAGTTCATGCGTGAATGAGCTCATAATTTCAAGAGTGAATAATCAACATTCCTTAATATGATGCGCTGTGCAGAAATAGGTCAAGGAAAGGCCAGAAAATGTGGACGCTCCCTGCTTATCGAGCAGATGGAAGTGGAGGATAGAATCCAACCTTCGTTATTGTTAATTTGTGAGGCAAGTTCCTCCTCTTGTCATTGACCTTGATCCAAAGCGGGGATGCGTTCTCAGTTACTGACATAACTGAATTAAATAAATTGCATAAAAGCATTTCCGATACTTGACCGTTATATGATAGCCTACAATGTGGCTTGCCAAGATTAGCTATATCAGAACGACGACAGCAACTCACAATTTAATTTTGTTATAAGATGCGATTGAGTTATTGTCCATCATTTTTCATTAAAAGAAATAGGTACACAAAAATTAGCAAGCATTTACTTTAGCTAGCTAGCATCACAAAAGGTTACTTCAGATTTGTTTTTTTTTTTGTTTTTTATAAGGGAGGTTGTATGAGGTACTTATCCATGGTCAGCACATAACCGAGGATTGGAACGTCCCCAGTTCAAAGAAGCAGGCGGGGATATTGACAAAGAAGCTAAGCAATGTACTGCTGAGGCTGGGAGCAAAACACATTTGCCACCTAATAAAGCCCACCTACAAAAAAAAAATTCAATACCAGCTTAAGTTTATTCTATATTTAAAATATTTTCACCACCTTACCTTGCCATCAGACAGCCCAGTCCTTCGGAACAAATGTTTTTCTTAACAGTAGAACTCATGTAGCTAGCTAGTTAGGCTATGCCTATTCCTCACATGTTGCGTGCTTGTAGAAGTTGGGTAAAATAACTGTGCAGTAGACATAAAATACCATATAAAAAAAACTAAATAATTGCAAAGGTGGAGAAAACCGCATTGAAACTGATCGAAGTGAGGTGGTTCATTGTTTTTTTTCTCCCAAAATTAATGGTTTCTTCCAAGAAAAGGACCAAAAAAAATCCAAAGATTTCCATTGTACGCAATGGCTCAGTTTAGCTCAATGGAAACAAAATGGCTCCAATTCTTGATCTCTCCATCTAGGGACTCTACTTGACACTAGCCATTAGACAGTGGAATGTAAGGGTAGCGTTACCCATTCAAATTTTCTACTGATGTGTCACAGTAGTGTGGGTGCTAGCGCACAGAAAATCACAGGAATCAGTAAAATCAGGAAAGCTCAGCTGGAAAAGGCCTACCCCATTTACTCCCGACTAAAACAGGACAGGCCGCATGTCTCGTCCTGTAATCCCCCTGTCCGCTTCTGAAGAGGTTGTACCAGAAGACTGCTGTTCCCTGAAGAGAGAGAGAAACACAGGGAAGAGGGGAGTGGGAGAGAGGGGCTCAGGGACCAAAGTCTACGAACAGAAAAAGGCAGAAATTAAGAAAAAAAATCATGTAAACTGCAGGGGTGTAGTGTGATCTCTTTATGTCAAGTGAGGTTGAGGCTGAGATGAAAACATTTAGTTTTCTTTTTAATGGCCAGAAAGTTGACTTCCTCCAAACTTCTCCCAATTCCTCGACTTACTCAAAAATTGCAATTGTGGAGACATGTCGCAGTAACTTATGCAACAACTGGCAGGTCATTGTGACGCAAGAGATAATGGGATAATCTCTTGGCCCACCACAGCTCACCTGGGAGGTTTCTGTTCCATTACAAAAACATTCAAAAAATATTTCCAATCCTTCTTTCATAAATAGAGCATGTTTACTGTTATGCCATTCACCATTCATAAGCATACTCCATGTATACAGTATTTACCTCAGACCCTGATAATATGTGACAATGTTATGTTTTCATCGGTTTGTTTGTTCGTCTGTCCGTCTGTCTGTCTGTCTTTTAATGGTGCAACTCAAAACGTTAAGAACAGTTTGGCACAAAATTTGGTAGGATGATAGGTGGTAGTCCTATGATGAGTTCATTCAGTTTTGGAAGTGATCTGGAACATATTCTGGATCTGGAAGAATTAAACTATATCGGTTCATCGCGGGTCTGTGTGATATTTCTGACCGAATAACTTAAAAAGTTGCAAAAGGTTTGGCACAAAATTTGGCAGGATGATGGTTGATAGTCCAAGGAGGACTTGATTTAATTTTGTAAGTGATCCGGAACATATTCTGTAACCAAAACAACAGACATGGCATGGTGGAGGTATGCGCTTGACCATGTGCCTCTAGTTTGAATTTGAAATTCGATGGATAGATAGAAAGAGAGAGAGAAAGACTTTATCCCTGCTGTTGCAATTTTTCTTTGCATAATTGCTTTGTGGACAGAGTAAGCCATGCCAGTGAAGTAGTTTGAAATTTCAATTTAGAGAAACAGAAAAAAGTGACAGGAAGACAGGGGGAGGGCAAGAGGAGAAGCCAAGTCTCCTTCTGCACCTCCCCCCACAACCACCTCCCCCCAGCCAGTGAGAGACTCCGACGGCTCAAGGTGAAAATAATCTCCTGCTGTACCGCTTCAGAAACGCGACTCCAGGGTCACGCGGCACAGGAATTTGGGACAGGGGAGATGGTGTCTCACCTTTCTAGGCTTGATGGCAGCACCGAAATCGGGGAACACAGTCGCCCCTCCCGCTTCCACGTCGCTCATCTGCTCGAAAACAGGAAGAGATGCAAAACTACGCCCCGTTCATCCCCGCAGTAACACTCACACTCCCCCCAGCCCAGAACAGAGCATGCAAACAATGATTCATATTTTCACCAAATTCTCCAATAATGGCTTCAAAAAACAAATGCCAAAAAGCTCTTATACCACAGATTATATCACATTCCTCAAATATTTAGACAGTGACACTAAAAAAAGGGCAAAAATTCTTCGTTCCAACAACACAGATTTTAAAAAAGAGAAAAACAAGAGTTTGTCACTAAAGTGACTATATCCCCCGCCGTTAGGTCACCAAAACTGACTGGTGTCTGCACATTCCCAGCAGGAAGGTTGGTACCAAAGAGAAGTGAAATAGGTTGACTCCTTCTTGAGATCGCGCTGACAATGTTCGGGACGGACGGACGGACGTACGGACGGAAGTGAATACTATATCCCCCGATTCGCGCTACACGCGCGGCAGGGGATTTAAAAAAAATAAATAAATAAATAAATAAAAAAAACTAATTAGAGCAACTCCAACTCATTTACTCATCTTATCCATTCAAAATCATAGTCTAAAAGCACAACTTTATTCACTGTCCAAACATTCGTGAACTGCGCAATCTATTCAATATAAAGCGCGTACAAACAAAATTTATGTTCAAGCAGAAGTGCATTCATAATACCCACTCCAACTCACACCAAAACTGAAATCCACAAAAAAAAGTGAAAAAAGACACACGAGGTTTAAAGCATTGGGCATATCCACCAAAGCAAAAGAAGAATGACTACAAACTATATGAGGGGAAACGTAACTCAATTTACATGAGGTGGTGGTGCAGGATTATGGTTAGTTAACTCAATGGCAATTCAATAAAAGGTTCCGATGTAGAACAGATACATTCTGCCTTCGTGAAGTAACCTACCCTGAGCTGCCGGGTGGCTCACACGGTTAAGGCACTGCTCTGCAGTGCAGAGGTGATCACCACGTCGCGAGTTCGAGCCCCGGCGTACCCACCGGCAGGGGTCGGCAGATTTTTCAGGAGTAGCGCACAATTGGCTGTCGCGCTACAGGGTTTCAAATTGGGAAGGGACTGCCGGATTTGGGTATTCTACAACAACTTTGTTCGTTGCTCCAGCGCCTCCTGTTGGCCGGACGGGCGCTCCTCAGGCAGACTCCGGGTTGGTTCATGTTTGGGTATCCTCTGCCCTAGTTCTGAACTTGCGAAGATTCAACCAACGAGTGTATAAGAATCAGTGGCAGACAGGCACGTGCTTCGGAGGAGAGCAGTGAACTGCCTCACTATCCTGAGTTGGCAGCAGGGAGTCGCATACGAGCAAGACTTGTACATAGTTCCCCAATTGGGCATTCCAGATTCGGGTGGGATTGGAGATGCCAAATTAAAAAAAAAAAAAAAAAGTAACCTACTCTGAACTCCAACCTAAACTTTCAACCCCAACCAAGCAACTGTAGTGACAGCCATTAACCAGGCTCTATGCCTAGAAATACCTTTTGTCAACATTCTGCAATTTATTTACTTCTTGTCTAATGCAGTTTTGCTTGCCTTCTATTAGTATTTCAATTTGCTTTCTCCAGCATCACAACCTCAGAGTTCAATGTTAAGAAGTTAGATAAGCATGTTAGGACCAAAAAAAATTCCCGACAATTTGAACTGAAATTGACTGACTTGGCACATTGAAGCTAATTTACCGCCAGATCAAGATTAAGTGAACAAAACAGTCTAAGCCTCCAAAACATTACTTATGTAGTAATGTGAATTACAATACACATTTACTTGTAAAATGTAGTCGTTAGATTTACTGACACATTTTTTGACGCAATAACTTGGAATTCCATTAACCAAATGAGAGATTGCACTTGGCAGATCAGTCAATTGAAGTACAATATTGAACAGAAATGCGCAACTATGCAAAGTAATCTTTTTTTACAATGAAGTTTGGTTTTTCACACCAGCACCTGTGCACACATACTTACGTAATTTAAAAAAGTAGCCACACGATTTCCAGTGCCTAATGTTTTGAAGGCATCTGGCTCATCTTTCTATGAAGATAAAATCGGAGATTAAACCAGTAAAAGGTCAATGTGCGCCTCGCGCACATGCTGTACTTACATAGTGCAGATAGGTTGCAAGCCTATTTCCAGTGGTCATCAGGTTACTGTCAAAAGGACGCTGCAACAAATGCGCAAAACTTTAACTCAAAATGGACAGAGGTGAGGGGGCGGCGAGGAAAGGCCGACTGCGGCGATGAACTCACAATCATCTACGGCCCGCAGCGACCAGATCACACTCCCCGCACACGCGCACACACACGGCCTGTGATCATCCTCCTTACAAACAAACATGCACACAAACTCACACCTTAATACGCATAAATACAAACACTTACACACACAAAAATTGGCTAACCCAGAGGTTCACAATCCTTTCCTCAAGTACCACAAGCCAACCAGATCCAGTCATTTCATGTGCTCCATCACCAGACTAAACCAATCGCAGACTTGATTTGCACGGGGGTCAGATCTGAAGACGGGTCACAACAGAGCAGTGAATGCCAATCGATTAGTCAGTCAAACAAAACCCGGTTACCGACCATTTTGATTATTGATGAATCATTTCAATTTCCTTGCAAAAATGTCAAACAATTGCTGGTTCCAGCTTACATGAATGGATTTGCGGCTTTTCTTTGTCATTTGTGATATTCCTTGAGTTTTAGGGTGTTGGATGGACAAAAACAAGCTCCAAGAAACAGCGATGAACAGTGCAAACAATTCATCAAATAATCGGCAGATTAATAAACAATGAGAATAATTGTAGTTACAGCCCCACAGGCTCATTCAAGTACCCAAGAGAAAAATAAAAACTGAAGCTGTGCTTGGATTCAGGGGTGAGATCTGATGAACATTGATACCTGCATGTGGTGTGCTTACGGAAATCTCTGGATCTGGCTGAGGAAAGGGTTTTAGACCACTGGGTTAAACCACCCCCTACATTAAATTACAAACCCCAAAACCAGTGAAGTTGGCACGTTGTGTAAATCGTAAATAAAAACAGAATACAAAGATTTGCAAATCCTTTTCAACCTATATTCAATTGAATACACTGCAAAGACAAGTTACTTATTGTTTGAACAGGTAAACTTTGCAATTTTTTGCAAATATTAGCTCATTTGGAATTTGATGCCTGCAACATGTTTCAAAAAAGCTGGCACAAGTGGCAAAAAAGACTGAGAGTTGAGAAATTCTCATCAAACACTTATTTGGAACATCCCACAGGTCAACGGGCTAATTAGGAACAGGTGGGTGCCATGATTGGGTATAAAAGCAGCTTCCCTGAAATGCTCAGTCATTCACAAACAAGGATGGGGCCAGGGTCACCACTTAGTGAACAAATGCGTGACAACATTCCTCAACAAGCTATTGCAAGAAATTTAGGGATTTCATCTTCTATGGTCCGTAATATCGTCAAAAGGTTCAGAGAATCTGGAGAAATCACTGCACGGAAGCGACAAGGCCGAAAACCAACATTGAATGCCCGTGACCTTCGATCCCTCAGGCGGTACTGCATCAAAAACCGACATCAGTGTGTAAGGAACATCACCACATGGGCTCAGGAACACTTCAGAAAACCACTGTCAGTAACTACAGTTCATCGCTACATCTGCAAGTGCAAGTTAAAACTCTACAATGCAAAGCGAAAGCCATTTATCAACAGCACCCAGAAACGCCACCGGCTTCGCTGAGCCCAAGCTCATCGAAGATGGACTGATGCAAAGTGGAAAAGTGTTCTGTGGTCTGACGAGTCCACATTTCAAATTGCTTTTGGAAACTGTGGACGTCGTGTCCTCCGGACCAAAGAGGAAAAGAACCATCCGGACCGTTATAGGCGCAAAGTTCAAAAGCCAGCATCTGTGATGGTATAGGGGTGTATTAGTGCCCAAGGCATAGGCAACTTACACATATGTGAAGGCACCATAAATGCTGAAAGGTACATGCAGGTTTTGGAGCAACATATGTTGCCATCCAAGCAACGTCTTTTTCATGGACGGCCCTGCTTATTTCAGCAAGACAATGCCAAGCCACATTCTGCACGTGTCACAACAGCATGGCTCCGTAGTAAAAGAGTGCGGGTACTAGACTGGCCTGCCTGTAGTCCAGACCTGTCTCCCATTGAAAATGTGCGGCGCATTATGAAGCGTAAAATACGGCAAAGGAGACCCCGGACTGTTGAACAACTTAAGCTGTACATCAAGCGAGAATGGGAAAGAGTTCCACCAGAAAAGCTTCCAAAATTGGTCCCAAACGTTTACAGAGTGTCGTTAAAAGGACAGGCGATGTAACACAGAGGTAAAAAGGCCCCTGCGCCAACTTTTTTGCAATGTGTTGCTGCCTTTAAATTCTAAGTTAATGATTATTTGCAAAAAAAAAAAAAAGGTTTCTCAGTTTGAACATTAAACATCTTGTCTTTGCAGTGTATTCAATTGAATATAAGTTGAAAAGGATTTGCAAATCATTGTATTCTGTTTTAATCTACAATTTACTCAACGTGCCAACTTCACTGGTTTTGGGTTTTGTACAACACTGTGACAATACCAGGGATAGCAATGATCAAAATGAATGAATAATAATAAAATCAGGCCATTGTGAAAAAAGAAAACATGCTTCCTGGAGTAGCGCTTGCTTGTGAAAGTGCAGGTGCCATGATAATGGTTTCTTGAAGAACAGGCGACAGGTGGCAATTTCGGCATATCTTGGCCGAAAGAACAAAACAATGATGACAGACAGCGATGGCAAAATGCACCATTAATACATGAAAAGCTGGCATTTTTGCAGAGAAGATTCAGGGAAAGACAAAAAAAAGTGACTCCCATGAGTAACAGTTTATGCACAGGCAAGCTCTGTTGCCACAAGCGTGCACCGAATCATTCATGAGGAAACATCCGGAACGTCCTTGGAAATTAATTCTTAAGTCATTACACAATTCATGAAAAGATGTCAAGCTGGTGTTGGGAATTTCAACAACAGAGGTCTTCAGTTACCTTCTATAAAATCCCTTTAAGTGATCCCACACATGCGCAGAAATTGCTTGAAAAGGATTAAGTGTTTTTCCTGGACAGGGCAAAGGACATTCCCACAAACACTCACCTTCTAATTTTTACATTCCTCAGGAATCTTCCAAAGAAGTGAGGAACCTTTGAACTGCAGTGACCCTAAGGCCAATCCCCACCTCTCAGGCTACACAGTACAACAGCAGAGTCAGGGCTGCTTAAGGTAAATAGAGGTCAAAGTATTTTGCCAAACAAATCTGCTTTTGTCAATGCTGACACGCTCAGTTTTTGAAAGGTTGAAACCATTATTTTAACCAATCCGTATGCATCATATCCATCTGGGGTTTAACTGGCCTCCGTTGCAGACCTCTTGTGCAGTTTGCTTCCCTCACACATCAAGGTCTGTGCGCTGGATCTAGGTTGTGTGTTCAATCAATCAGTGAGAAGCCCTGAAACTTCAAAGCTGTGGGCACATGCTGTTGTGGGAGATAAGCGAAACGCGTCAGACATCTGTAATGGAGAGTAACCAACACCGATATGTTGAAATTGAAAATGTTCAAAAGGTGGAATTCGTCTGGGTTTCCTCGATGTCGAAGTTTTCCCGAACACAAGTTCTTTAGCTGCAGTGGACTTCGGTCGGCACTTTGGTAATTTGACGTTTCACGCAGTGCCGGTCGCCATCATGGTAAAGTCCCTAAATTTAGCTTATGTTCTCATCTAGTCAGCTTTTTATTCCCGAGAACTTTTCTAAGCAACAATATCAGCCCGTAGAGCACAAAAACAGTTTGCTTGAGGGCTATAAAGCAGCATTTATGGAAAGAACATGACTTATAATGAAAGGAGCATCAACTTGGCTTTTTCCATAAACACATCTCCCCTTTCCTTGATCCGATTCTTATTTTACGTACAAAACAAATGTCATTAACAACTTCCGTTCCTGCAGTTTTTGTTATTACCTTGCCCGTGATATAGTGAGGCGAGGTACTGTAATCTGTGCGATTTGTTTGTTTATTTTCTTCTCTGTTAACATGTCTGTGTGAGAACAATCTGGCACCTAGACAGTTGCACTGATTGACTTCTAACTTACACAGTAGGTGAGCAACGGTCCATAGATGACCTGAATAAATTTTGGGGGTGATCAGGTCAAGGTTAAGATCTTTGGGAATGTCAAAATGGTTTCAAAATCATCACATTGGCTTCAAACGAAAGCAAAATGTGCATCTATCAATTCTGCTTCCAACCAAATGCTGCATGATGGGTAGCTTGATAGTCTCCCAAGCAGTTGGGGGTTAAATGCCGGGTGGTTCAAGGTCATCAGTGAAAATAATACATTTTCCATTATCACACAGAAATGCTTGCAAGTAGACAGATGTTTACGTTTATGTTTAGGAGTATACAGGAACTCCTAAATGGGCTCTTATTTCACGCCATAACTTTTGACCTTGAGTGACCTTGAAAGGTCAAACTGAAGGCTACGGATTTCAAAGGACTATATGCTGAAAACGGCTGAGATCGTAGTTGTACAACTGAGTCAGTATGAAAAGCACTAAAATAAGTGCTGGTGGGCGGGGTTTGTTTTGCTTACAACACTTTTTTTTTATATTTGACAGGGGAAACCCTAAAGGACGATCATATAACAAGTATTCCGATTGGGTTATTTTGCACGTCATTACGTGGCGGAACATAAAACCCTGCTCGAGACACAGACATGGTAGAGTGAGGCCAGCGAACCAGATAATACGTCTGCAACAGAGGCTACCATTTAACCGTCTTGATATGGGACAAGTTGTTGAAATTCCATTCACCAGACTGACTCACAGTTGACACAGTCAAATGTCTTTACAGGAGACACAAATGATTCTCTTCCCTTTCCAGAAGCAAGCTGACAGACCATGACCAGAGTTACTTACCCGTGAGAAATCAAAATGAGGCTCGTACTGGCCTCCGACACCATAGTTAGCAACCTGTTTGAGGACAGAGAGCGGAGACACAAAGTCACGCGACCACTTCCAAGGTCCAGGCCAAATGAGCCTATCAATCACGCCAGGGAAAATGAGCAGGACAAATCACGTCTGAAATCAGACACGCTGTTATTTTTAGCTCTTATGCACCAGAGCAGATGGATGGGGTATAGGAGGAATCAAAATATAACTGAAGTCACACCAGAGTAAATAAACAGAGACTGAAACGGTGTTGACCAAGGGGAGGGGCTGTTTGCGGTTAAGACTCAGCATGGGTGTCACAGCAGGAAGTAAAACCATTATTCAACTGCTACTTTTGTCCAAAGTAATTTACAGTGGCCTAAATGTAGTAGGTTCCAATTCTACAGGGGCAAAGTTGGGCAAGGGGTCTTAATCTAGGGCTCAACCGCTGCATTGATCTTACTGTGGTTCCACAAGGGGTAGAACCCACAACCATCCATGTCCTAGCTACATCCCTTCACCATAAGGGTGTTGGCAGCCCCAAGGGGGAGAGTGGCGCAGCGGTCATGTCACCTGTAGCAGTTCAGCTGTGTCCACAGACAGGCCGGTGATGTCCTCTATCCTCTGATTAACACGAGCGATGACTGGGTCCTCAGACCCGTCCAACCATGCACTGAACACAGAGGGGGCAGGGGGATGAAAGATGGAAATTCACTTTCACAGCGACCTCAGACTGCACCAGTGTAATATGCCACATTCAACCATCAAACATCCATAACACGACAGTCACTTTTGAGTCTTCAGACACTGGTCATAAGCAGCAGGCCACTATCTACCAGCTAAAGTCTACCCAAGCCTGTGGCCGGCCATTTAATACTCTGCTGTTGGTTTTTCCATTTTAACTGTAACAAGGCACAACTACCTCAACTAATGAGCAGTTCAATGACAATCTCAAGCTGTTAAATAAAGTGGGCTTTGTTAGGCTTTGAGTGAAAAATTCAGGATGGAGGATCCCCAGGAATAGGGTTGGGCAGCCTTGCTCTAGCTGCTAAATGAGATGAGCTTTTTTTTTAGGGTTGAAGTGAAAACCAACAGACAGTAGATCTCCATGAACAGTGTTGAGAGGCTCTGCTAGAACTGTTCATAGAGGAGGGATTTGTTAGGGCTGAGTTGAAAACCTACAGGATGCAAGATCTCCGGGAATGAGGTAGGGTAGGCCTGCTCTTGCTAGAAAGGGGTAAGGGGAAAGTTAAGGGATCGTGTGAGCTTTCAGTATTCCTGCAAACTGTGCCAGAATGACAGGCCAAATTCTGGCTGATTGTCAACACCTTGGAGTTATGAGTTGTTCTTACCTTTTTGATACTCGGTAGTGAGCAACGGTCAGTACTCCAGACTTGGGATCTCTCACAGTGGCTCTGGAAAGCTTTAGGGGAAACCAATTCAACACATAAATAACTGATTTTGTGTGTGTGTGTCCATCAGAATTTACAGAGCATTACTCATCAGATTACACTTTTACCTTCTTAAAACAAAATTTTAAATGCGCAGTAAAATGTCCTCGCATCAGACATACGGGAAACCAATAAAGCATTTCATTTTCAATGGAAAACGCTCTGGCATAAAATGAACTTCGGTTGACCTGGGTTGGTTTGTAATTGGGGATAATATTTTCATGCTTGTGCACAAAGCGATGTTCAGTAAATGAAAATTGATTAATTAAATCATAAATAAACCAGAAATGGGGGTCCTGTAGACAAAAAAAAACTTCCAACCACTACAAGACACCAAAATATGCAAGCGGGGTCTAGAACTTGAGGGTCTTTCTGTTCCCCTAAAAATCAGTCATTTTCCAAAATCGCACCATTTGTGATGTCACAGCAATAATGAAACGCTAACATTCTAAACATCAAAAGGCGCAGAAGTAGCCAGAATGCACAGGCCATACCCGAGGCTTGGCCAACTCTTTGATCTTTTCAATCTCCGCGTCAGACAGGGCGTTGAGGTAGCGCACGATGTGGGGCCTGTCCCACTCGTCCTCCTCCTTCATGGGCGCAAGCAGGAGTCGCGGGTTTCTGTTACCGTCATGGTAACGGCAGAACATCATGCTCTGTCGCTGAGGGGTCTGAGTTGGGGGCGGGGAGGAGGGGTAAGAGGAAAGGCCTTCACGTGATTTACACAGCCGCCATTGCTTTGCTTGATTGGGCACACATGCACACACACAAGGCTATTCAAAGACAGACATCTTGTTGCCCAAAGACCAATAAAAACCACAAACAAGTACACAAACATAAACACTGTCCTCTTGCGGCTGTAAAGCTGTATATTGGACCATTGAGTCCATCAGCAGTGTCCATCCACCGCTATTCAATCAACATCTCCCAGGTGGTAATGCCAAGCTCTTTGTCTTCGACGGCTCTGCGTTCTCACTAGATTTAGGCCATAATGTGATCACAGTATCATGCATGCGCTAATCTGAGTGGAAACGCCGCATATTTAGCCGTAATGGATATTACTTTCAAGCTTTAAACTGCAAATATCAAACGTGAGTGATTAATTCTGATTAATCTGTACAAAAACGTATTAAAAAGGATACATATAAGGAAATATGGGAGTGCTACATAATCAGCAACGGCACTGCAAAACCTTGTCAAACATCGCATGTTGTTTCTCACCTAAACTACAGTAGAAGGATCCAATGTTCTTTATTATCTAAATATTAACAGTAGGAGCCTATGAAACATCCTTTTGTTGTTTTATAAACTCAAGACTACTAATGCGGACACAAATCCCATAATCCACCACTGTCTCTGGCACTCCAGAGAACGGAATGCACCATGAGACATCCCAGTGATTTATTTTGTTGTAACACATACCACTTTATCCAATCTTTTGATTTCATTTTCCTAATACAAACAATTGTTATGAACCCTTGAAAAGAGTGAAGTGATTTCAGGATGTACGTCCCGTAAGTACAAGCAGATGCAACCTGCAATCAAATTTAATGACACACACACACGCACGCACGCACGCACGCACGCGCGCGCGCACAAACACAGCTGAAGGTGTATGCCATGTATACACTGTATCCCAGTGTATGGACGAAGTGACACGATGCAAAAAGTATTTAAAACAGAAAACTAATAAAAAGGCCTTTAGATGAACATACCCTGATCTCATGTCAAAAAAGGCCTACTGAGTGGGATAGACTCAATATGAAAGACAAATCTAATAGTATCTACTTAAAACTTATACCCCCTGAACTTTAATCAAATGTGTTGGAATACAGACCCCAAAGGAAAAAAAACTGTTTCACAGTCCAAAACTACTTATGCATGCAAGGAAGATTTTCTCATGAGAATGATGGGCTGGTTCCACTCACTCATCTTTGATGTCCTCTTCCTTTTCAAATTCTTAAAATCTTGGATCCAGGAAACAGGGAATAGATGCTTATAAAAGTGAGGCGATGGCCGGGCTTGAGGAATCACGAATGAGCAAAATGGAATACTCTCGACTCTTCTTACAACAGCAGCGCCTGTAAATAAAGTTGCTTCAGACTAAGAGAGAGCAGTTAATCATGTAAATGTAGTACACTTCAAAAGATTACTTCTGCAAAAGGACGCACCAGTGCATCCTTGCTCAGGATATCTTTGTCTATCTTATCTCATCCTGTTCCTCAACCCTTTTAAATGCCAGCAGCCAGACCACTATTCCATCTGCTCCAACTGTGTGGTACCTTGGATGGGTGACCACCTGGGAAAACTAAATTGTCTCTGGAAGAGGTGTTGGTGGCCAGTAGGTTGCGATCTTCCCTCTGGTGGAATAATACCCAAAGCCCCAGTGCAGCGATGGGGACACTGTACTGAAGGAGACGCCGTCTTTCAGATGAAACAATAACTCCAGGTCCTGACTCACTGTAGTTATTAAAG